>JAJJWW010000881.1:0-37080 GCA_023531295.1 Papaver armeniacum
CATTGTTCAACCTCCATAGATTCAAAGGGCATTTTGGTATAGTCGGTGATTCAAGGCGTAATCTCTGGAAATTCAAAAATCTGGTTTCAACCTATCTAAATCTAAGGCGCAGAAACAGCTGAGTCAAAGCTTCAATTTTCACTTTCCTAAATTAAAGAAATCTTTCTCTGTGCATCCCATTAAACAGAAATATATGAATATCTCAACAAATAAACCATATTTTGGAAAATATCCCTATATCTTAGGTAACTACCAGCTAAACCCTAAGACTAGGAGAATATATATATTGTCTCGTCTGGTGAGGAAGATTGTTCATACAAAGCGAGTTTTTCTTTACTCAAGAGAATACGGTGGTTTTTTTATTATCAAAATGTCTCAAGGTTCAAGGCTCCAAGTAGCTGCCCTCACTAAGAGATTGCAAGACTCAAACTGAGCCGGAGGTCAACTAAAGCCGTGCTAGAGGGTGTTTAATCTACGAGGAAGATATTGTTCTTTGCTGCTAGATCAATGGAAACACAGTTTAATTGGTAAGATCATCTCTAAAGATGATATTGATTTTGATAAGGTCCAAAAAGATGTGAAGATTATTTGGAGAAGACACAAACGGGTTGAAATCAACACTATGGGAAGGAATCTTTTTGTTTTCAAATTCAAAAGCAGTGATGATGTTAATGATGTTTTAAACAAGGCACCATGGATTATTTATGAACATCTGGTTAGTGTTGAAGACTTATGATAATTCGATCCCACTCGAGGAATATAAGTTCACTCATCGAGTATTCTCGAGTCATGTTCAAAGGTCTTGCTCTTGAACATGTGTATGATGGCATTCTTGACAAACTATGTCAAGATATTGGAAGGAAAATAGCTCAAGAAGGAACCACAGGGTTTACTAAAAGAGGAAGAGTTGTTTCGGCAAAAATTGAAGTCGATCTGAGTAATCCATTGAAACGCGGTAACTGGCTTTTAAATGCAGCTAAACAAAAGGTGTGGATTCGATATCATTTTGAAAAACAACCAAGGAAAATCTGCTCGGATTGCTTCACTATCGATCACAATGATGAGATGTGTGAAGAGCGTGCATGGCATATCTTTATCTTTGGCATGGCTGAGAGTTTGCATTTGAAGAATATTATGCAAAGCACGCTCACTTAGTTGAGGCTGTGCAAAATAATTCAGATGGTTTTGAAGGAAGTACTGGGCTTGATAATCCTACTAAAAATGGGCTGGAGAATCCGAATAATGATGAGTCGGGCCGAGAAAACATAAAAGGAGTAGGGACTCGGGAATCGAAGATAATTATGTTTCTGCTGGAGATGAATGCTCAAAACCCTAGCAATAGTTTCGAGAGAGATTTCCCAATCGAATACCAATGGTAGAAGCGTTCAATTAGAGATCGGAGGTCCAAGCCATGGAGACTATGATTTGAATATGGAGGATGTTGAGAATGGAGTAAGAGAACCAAACCCTTTGGTGCACCATCTCCCTGCAGCTGAATCAACCTTAAGTACTGCAAATCAGGTTTCTTCGATAACCCAATCTGTTTCCAATTCTCTTGTGTGTTTTGATTTACATATTTCCTTTCAATTCCTATTTTCTCAGTGTGGTATTTTGGAATCTAGGGTTTTAGTTGATGTTGTTCAATTCAATGTTGTTTGTTTGTTTGCTGAATCTCAATTGTCTGAAATTCGAAGTGATTTAATTCTTTACACTAAAACTCAGAACTTGGTCTATTATATTGAAGTAGTCAATCCTTTTAGATATTCTGTGTTTTTCTCTTGCAATACCATTACCCATATTTCTGAGTCTAGAGTCCTTTCAGTTTATTCTCATAACTTAACTATGAGAATCTTGTCGTGGAATTGTCAGGGTTTCGGCAACCCAAATACCAGAACTAGTCTATGGAATCTTATTAGAGCTCAAAATCCTGATGTTATCTTTCTTTGTGAAACTAAAAACCAAGAGTCTAAAATGTACCAATATCTTATGAGATTTAACTATCCAAATACTTGGTGTCATTCTTCTGATGGCCTCTCTGGAGGTATTGCATTATTATGGAAGAGTGGCTTTCAATGTGACTTGGTACAAAATACTGATAAAATGGTGAATGTTTTAATTTCGTGTGATGCTAGTAAACCAGAATTCCTAGTCACCTTTCTCTATGGTTCTACATACTATAATGAGAGAGTTGAGCAATGGAATTACATTAAAGATATTGGTACAAGGGTCAACCAACCTTGGATCCTCATGGGTGATTTGAATATCACCCTGCTTGCAAATGAGAGATCTACCAATACTAGACCTAGCATTTACGAATTTCCTTTCATTCATGATTCCATAACTAGCTCGATTTACATGACTTGGGGTTCTACTGGTACACCTTATACATGGTCTAACAGAGACAATCTCATGATACTATCATTAGAGCTAGACTTGATAGGGTTATGGGAAATGGTCCGTGGTTGGATCATTATGGTAATGCGAAAGTCTTTCATATTGATACTATAGGTTGAGATCATATCCCAATTCTTTTAGTGACTAACCCCCGATCACAAAAGAATTATAAACCCTATAGATATTTTAAATGTTGGAGTAGTGACTCAACATGTAAAGACATTATTAAGAAGGCTTATTCTACTAATGTCGGGGGTTCTTACGCTTTCAAAATGACTAATTGTTTAAGAAATGTGAAATATGAACTTAAAGCGTGGAATATTTCACATTTTGGCAATATAGATCATAAGGTTCGACATTTAAATGAACGACTCCATATTCAGTATAATCAATCCAATTTATCTCGGAATATGGAAGCCATCAAACGAGTTGAACTTGATCTTGATCATTGGCGAGAAAGTCCAAGAGGATTTCTATGCTCAAAAGTCTAGAACTGAATTCATAAAATCTTATGATAGAAATACTAGTTTTTATCATACCACTATGAATAGGAAAAGACATTTCAACCACATAGATTCTCTTCAGTCTAATGACGGCCAATGGTCTAATGACAGACAGCAGCTTGAAGACTTACTGGTGAATCATTTTAGTAATATTGGTACTACTACCAATCCTCTTAGGAATAGAGAATTCCTAAATTGTATTACTCCATGTATCTCTGATGAGGATAATGCTAGTTTGTTAAAACCTATCACTCTTGTGGAAATTAGAGAAACTATCAAAAGTATGAAATCTTGGACATCCCCGGAATGGACGGCTTTCCTCAGGGCTTTTACAAAGAAAATTTAGATCTCCTTGAACATGATATTTTGAATACTGTTAAAGACTTCTTTGGAAAAAAATACATTCTAAAAGAAATAAATCATACTTTTCTTTCTCTTATACCTAAAAAGTCCAACCCTTCATCTCCTGTTGACTTTAGGCCTATTTCTCTGTGTAATACAAACTATAAAATTATTTCTAAGATCTTAGTCAACAGAATGAAGCCATTACTTAGCAAGATTATATCGCCTTTTCAGTCTGCTTTTGTGCCAAACAGGAATATTCATGACAATGTTATCATTGCTCATGAAATTGTTCATACTATGAAGAGGACTAAAGCTAAAAGTGGTATCATGGGCCTTAAACTTGATATGTCTAAGGCCTTTGATAGGGTGGAATGGTCTTTTTTGATTGATGTCCTGAAAAACTTTGGTTTCTCGAACCATTGGTGTGATTTAATTTTTCAGTGTATAGGTACAACTAGCATTTCTATTCTTCTGAATGGCTCTCCCTGTAATGCCTATCGACCATCTAGGGGTCTGAGACAAGGTGACCCCTTGTCCCCATACTTATTTATCTTATGTATGGAGTCTTTCTCTAGGTATTTGATGTACTGTGAGAGTAGACAATGGATCCATGGAGTTAAAGTCACTAATGATGCTCCTAGTGTATCCCATCTTTTATTTCTTGATGATTTGTTTGTTGTTTACTAAAGCAACTCACTACGAAGCTCAAAACTCTGGTGGATGCAATAAATGTGTTTAGTTAAATCTGCGGATGGATGATAAACTTTGTCATCTGGTTGTTTTTAACAAAAGCCTGCATCCCAGGATAAATGTGTTTCCCCTAATTAGAACCATTAATGTTAAGAAGATAGACCTAAATGATAAATATCACATTATTCCTCTTTAGTTAGCAAAATGGCCAGATCCTTTGCTTATCTTTGCTGAACACCACATGACAGCCCGAGGTAGCAGCAAAGTGGAAGAGCAAACATTTTACTCCATTTGGTAGATCCTTTGATGGTCAAAATGTCTTAAGTTCTTCCTCTGTACATCATATGAATTCTTCGATTCTGATAGTACTATTTATCAAATGGAAAAGTCCCAAAGGGATTTTGGTGAGGTAAAAAAATTCGGGGAGGGGTTTTATGAAACAGTTAACTAAGGTTTTGTACTCATGGAAACATTTTAGGGTCTAGGATTCCCGTGATTTAAAAAATTTAATCTTTTATGCAAAATTGCTTGGAGGCTTATGCATAGTTTCGGATGAGTTATGGTTTCAGAATTTTGAAATGTAAATACTTTAGCAATAATCATCCTCTTCATTGTAAGAAAAAGAATGCTCTTCTTGGGTGTGGAAAGGTATTCAAGGTATAGAAATAGTGAAACAAAATAGTCACTTTGAGAGTGAAGATGGAAATACTATTAAGGCTTTTGAGGATAGCTGGATTCTAATGTGTCTTATCTTATGCATGGGCAAGCCACTAATCCCAACCTAGTGGTAGCAGACTTTATGGAATCAACACTACTCAACAATGGGATATGCTCATGCTTAGCATTGACTTTTCACTAGTGAAAATGCGGATAGGATCCGCAGAATTAGAATACCTTTCTGGTAGAGATAGATTAATTTGGTTTTCTTCGCATAATGGTAGTTTCTCGTGGAAATCCTCCTACCGGTCTTTGCTAATGAGGTCTCACAATGGTTACTGTCAGCCACGGCCTGTCCTATTTTCAAAGCTTTATGGAAAACTAACCTTACCAAAAGTTCAGCTATTTTTGTGGAAGTGTATCGAGTGATATTACGCTAACTAAAGTTAGGCTTTCTCGATATGTATTAGCTGATGATACTGTGTGTAGCATGTGTAATGATAACATAGTCGAATCGGTTGAGCATGCGCTTTTCCATTGTCGTTTTGCTAAAGCTGATTGGTCTACCACACAAATGGATTCATAACTTTGCGAGATCTGAGCTTCCGGTCCTACTTGTCGAAGATTGGATAGAAAATTGGCTCCTCAATAATCAACATGGTAACACCCAAATAGAAATTCTCACTACGGCTTGGAGCATATGGAGAGATAGATGTTTTAAGGTCTTCCGACAAAAAGTTACTCGAGCCTTCTACCATGGCTAGATTAGCCATTAGGTTGACTAATGATACTATTAACACGTTGTTGTTGGGTAACACACGAGATAGTTAGTATATCGATAGTTTGGTGAATAACCAGATCGATTACTAGCTTTAATCCAGGTTATCAATCATTTCTCTCCCAGTATTTATTTTATTATATGTGTGATGCCTAGTTTGATAAAAATACTAATAACATTGGAATTGGTATTTATGACCAGGTTAGGCACTCTGAGGTGCAAATGAGTGGAGGCATATGGCAAGTGCGGAGGAGGCGGAGAGTCTGGGGTTTTTGAAACTATTAAGTGGTGAGACAGAACTTTTAGACCTCCTTGACCTCTGTAGTGATCACCGAAGATCATGGATTACCTAGAATAAAAATTCCGGCATAGCTTGTTTTCAATAGTCTTATCTTAGACCACATTTCATTATATTTTATTAGATTCCCTTTTCTTTTTCTAAATCTAGCTATCTCCCCAATTAGAATTTTAATTGATCTTGGAAGATAAATTGTGAAACCTTTGTAGAAGAAGAACAAATATTTATGATGAGTGGTGAAATTTGTTCTGATTTCCTATCCACAATTTTATATTCCATTTTCTTAATATGATGTTTTCTTAGCAAATTTTGAGTCGTCCGACTCAGAAAACCAAGCATATTGAGTTGATTCTATTTAGTCGATTCAGATGACCTCGGTTGAGTCGAAAAGCAAACCGAGTCTTATGACTAACAAATGGTCCCGAGTCTTATGACTAACAAAAACCAGCAGAAAACTGGAACCAGCTGTCTTAAATCTATCCAAGCTGGAACCGTCCGAATTTAATAACTTTTCAGTAGGAGTGGGGCTGGAATATCACACAGTCCCGACTCCCGAGTCCCGAGTATTCAAACTGGAAGAAAATAAATTAGACATATTCAACTGTTTCAATCTACATTTTCCCCTTCTTCTTCTTCTTCTTCTTCTTCTTCTGGTTTTGGTTCTTTAATTCCCAAAGGTGCAATTATCGTTTAAAATCACAACCAAATCGACCAGTTAGCGTTCAAGGCCAGAACTGGAGCCCTAACAATTTGCTTGGTAGAACCAGAGTGTAACCTAACATTCATTTCATGGTAAGATTTCGATCCAGACCTAATTTTTGGTAAGAAATCCATAAATAATGGCGTGAAAACAGTTCAACAACAGATTCAGGGTTTTAATGCGAACATTTTTTTGTACATTTCATTATATTATTGCGAGAAATTCACATACATTTGTTTCATTGTTTCCTTACTGGTGATTGAATGTTTCTAGGCAAATACATCACGCTCTTATTTGACGTGTATACGGAACACACTGGAAGCTGCTATGTGCTTGCAGGTATTTACTTGGTTGCATTTAGTTGTTTTGGTAATTATCTCTTTGAATGAAATGAATTAAAGATCAAGACTTCTTTTGATTTAGTTTTTAATGGAAAGAAAGTTATTGGTATCAACTGAGGGAATGGACATCACAATTCTTTTCGCTTTGCCATAGAGATGCGTCTTTTTGCGGACCTCAAGTATCATAATGGTTTTAATTACACGTCTCTTGCTCAAATTCGCTCTTATTTTGCTACGAAATCATATGACACTAATTCAGAAACTCATGCATGTAGCTTACTGCATTAGTTAGAGATGCTATAGGGTTTTTCTTTTCATCCATTCATTTTCTTGTTGCGTGCAGAATTTTCCTTGCCAAGAAGTTGAAAGACATAACAAGCCGGAGGTAGAGCTAAAGTGAGTTTCTCTCTTGTGAAGTGTCAACTAGTTACAGTTGTGTGTTCTTTTTGGATTGTACTTCTGGTCGTTGTTCAGAACACCAATAATGATTCGCTTGAAATTACCTGAAATTGTGCTTTGCATTTTTCAGAACCAGCCCAGAACTTCTACTAAATCCTGTAAGTATTTTCTTTGTGGAAGCAATTGGCGAGTCGATTTTTAACTCCTCAGTCTCTCCTGTAGTGTGACTGCAGATTTCATAAACATATGGTTGGTCTTCGTTTCTGCAGGTTAAATTATTTTCTATATGTTTGTTGAGCTTACAACCCAATAGTTTTATATCTTTAGTTTAAGAAATGGAACATGGATGAATTCTCCCTTTACAATATTCTTATTATTTGTTCTCCTTCATGTTTCCGTCCATATTTGATTCAAAACTAGAATTTCTGCCCATATTTGATTTCAAAACTAGAGTCTTGTTCAAAAGATTGAATTTGGCTTAAGTTTCTTCCCCCCACCTATTCCTGCATGTTATGGCTAGCCTTTAGAACATCTTACAACAGGTTCTTTTGTTTTTTCTGAAACAAAAGAGTCCAGGCAATCATAGGCTATAAATCAATCTGAGTCATGGATTCGTCTCTGTTTCACTATAGGGCCTTCCTTTGGAGACGGAGGCCGCTTAAATCTAAACACTTGTCCATATTTTCTGAAGTAGAGTGTTCATTAAGGCTTGTGCTTGAATGGTATGGGTAAAATATCACTTGATGCGAAGCAGCGAAACTGCAAATGTCAGAAGTGGTGTTTTGTGGGCTTTTTGTTAGATTTTGATTGTAATTTGTAGTTAGGAACCAATTAAGTAGGCAAAAGTGCCATTTAAAATTTGCCTGTTTCAGAATAAACAAATTTTAGTCTTTTGCCTTTCAATGTCGAGAAGGTTCAATACAATTTACAGTTTAATTCTAACAATGACTCCTTCAAACAAGGCATTTGAGATTCTGCCATGCTAAACTTCACACTGAGAAAAGCTTAGGTTGGTTTTACTTTCTTGAGTCTCACTGTAATACGATTATATGACAACTAGAGTTAAATGTTTGTACACATGACAACTAAAGGTACCTATTAAAGTTACACTTCATACTGCTACTCATTCAAGTAAATAAAACTGAAACATACCTTTTTCTTGTTGGGAATCATTCACGTATAAAGGGCAATGCCAAAGAATGTGGAAAATCAGGTAGAAAAAGAATACTGTATGTAAACTAAACAAACTGCAAGGGGAGCATCCCAAGAAAACAACAATTCCTGGGTTTTACATTCCAAACCGTTGACTAGAGTAGCTCACAGATTTGTATGCCTGTATTCTCAAAGTGATTTTCTCCACTGTTTATTTTTTATAAGAAAGGAGGTGTTGTTGACATTGTTAAATTGACGTCATCTTGTACATTTGACCCCAATTTTTTATGGGGACCCGAAGAAAGAAACTAATTTTTTTGTGCAATGCTCTTCAAATTATGCATTACACCCCCAAAACATAGTGCAGTTTGAGGTATATAACCTCATCATCTATCGGTTTGAATTTCAACCATTGACAACGAATGATTGATTTTCAAACCGGTGAGATGTGAGGTTATATGTCAGTGAATCTGCTGTTTTTTGGGGGAGAGTGTAGGACACAACTAGAAGATTTGATTACGACAAATTAGCCTCTTACTTGTTTTCACTTTTCATTCGGGCCCTATACAAAAATTATGGCTGAAAGTGTAAGATAGTGTCAATTTAACAATGTCAACGTGTGATAGAGTAGTTATGGACAGACCATTTTCTTTTAACTCTCTGAATATTGTATGCCCTAAAAGAGGGTGATGGATAACCCTTTTTGGTGTAATGGTGGGTCCCCCACGAACAAGAGAAAACTGCCTCGTATGAGAGGGCGGTTTCGGTGGAGTTTAAACGG
The DNA here is from genome assembly GCA_023531295.1 of Papaver armeniacum. Lineage (NCBI taxonomy): Eukaryota > Viridiplantae > Streptophyta > Magnoliopsida > Ranunculales > Papaveraceae > Papaver > Papaver armeniacum. The sequence goes on from JAJJWW010000881.1 coordinate 9,039, forward strand.
ATGGTCTGTGAAACATTTTCCTTACAATGTAGGATCATTTGGTTATGTTCCCTCCAAATCCTCTCATATAATCACAGATGAAATTCAACTTAAGAGTAGTTGGCCTCCGGCGTCAAAGTGTTAATACGGTTCTTGCTCAGTTATCCTCAAACTAAATATGTCGCATTCAGATGTCCAGTCACTACTTGTACTATAATGGCTTATTTGTGTATAGTAGAATGTTAACACATATTGTCACCCTGTGAAGTTCTCATGGTTCATCAGGTTATGCTTCCCTCTATTGTGACTTATCCTTGTGCATGATGTACACCCAAGTGAAAGAGATAATAAATAAATAAATAAATGATAATAATAATAGTAATAATGTACACCAAGTGAGACTAATGTATTCCTAACCATTACCTGGCAGCGGATTCTTGATAGGAAGAATAATGGTACTGTAACCATTACAAACGGGCCATTTTGTGATTCTATCTTTGTACAGCATGCCATATTGTTAATATGAATTTGTCCGTTTATTGCGTAACTTTCTTTAAAGTTGGGATATTTTTGCAGTAGAGTTAAGAAACGTAATTGATTGTTTCTTTTACTGTACTTATCTAATTGAAATGGTATTTGTCTATTATATTAACTTTTGGGTGAATGACTACTTGATAACTTTGCTGTTGTTGTCTTAGGTGTTGATCTGTCGAAATGAGGCTGAAAAATGCTTAATAGAGATATCCATTAACTCCCTGCGCATAAGTATCAAGGTATTAAATACTTTTCTCCTGTTATTTGATGTTTGTGATGTTCATTATTCTAAGATATCATTCTTTATATATATATATATATACGTATATTTGCAATAACATGTCATCTTAACCTGCATGCACGTATTTCAATTGTCAAATCAAGTTCTTGTTGTGGTATACTGCTACACCTATCCTATAGTTGTTGTATTATGTAAATGCTGAAGTTTTGTACTCGATGAACCTCGTCGATTGTTCGTGTTATTTAGATTTGGTGGTTTGGCTGGAAAAAACTAGTGTAAGATTTGACGTGCAACCGGTGTGGTTGAATTTATGCATCCACGGATGCACCCTTTGAAAAACTCAAAATATCTCCAACATTACAGTTTTTTTAGCACAATGTCATGTTAATACATAGTAGATAGAAAGTGACATATAGCACTGTATGTGTCCTGGAATTACAAAGATATTTTGGGAATCTGAACATTTATAGCATGCTATTTCTTCTTTCTTTGTATTTTGTTTATCTAGATCTCCATATATGCTTATTTGTTGCTTCTTGTTTAGGTTAAGCAGGCAGATGAGCTTGAAAACATACTAACGAAGAAATTTCTTAGATTTTTGTCGATGAGGGCAGAAGCTTTTCAAGTATTGAGGAGAAAACCAGTACAGGTATGTGTTGGCTCCTTGCATACCAATCTCTCATTAGAATCTTTCTTGTTTCATTTATCTTGACTCAGTTCTACAGTAGCATGTGACATTTATGGCTTGCATGGATCCTGATCCTAATAAATCTTGAAATAGGATGCATTTTTAATTTAACTTACACTAAACAAGAAAGTACGTGATTTTTCAGTCAAATACTGCAGAGCATTTTAATGTATATGTAATTAAGACCACAAGCACAAGCGACAAGTGGGAATTGATTCAATAGATGTAGTTTCTGAAACTGTTGTGCGATATCATAATTTTATGCGTACCTAGTATCAAGTGGTATCCATTACCATTATCCATATCCAGGATTGCAAATGGTTCTTGACGGTATATTGGACCTATCCAAGGAACTGGTCAAGGATAATGAAAGATAAGGTCTTATATTATCTGAATTGAAGTCGAACTGAACTCTCTGCACAATCTTGTTTGTGTCTCAAATTTGACATCTTTGTTTCATGGTCATGAATAACACCTTGCGAAGCTGTTGAAGGAACACTCTGTTTTGATTTACCGATGGTGTCAGACTAGAGTGGGGCTTTGTTCTGGATTCCCTTTTCTTCTTCTTGTGTTGTTTTCTTTTTCTATTCAGTAGTAAGAAAGTATTCTTTTTGCTCAGATTTTATTTGACATGTAATGTCCTTTAATATCCTTTGGCGAGAATCATCCAAGCATGCCCACACTTTAGGATTGTACCGATTTTGGCATCTGAGCTGGTTTTTGCTTATCATGTTTGCTCATCAACCATCTATGTCGCTCTCCTGTTATGTTGTATCTCTGAAGAGTTGTCTTTCCAATGTTACTGAAAATTCTCAGATTATTTTGTGAGCTTGATAACCGGAAGGGAAATGTCGTGTACTAATGCCGCTATGTTTGCATCATTTATTCATTTTGCAGGGATATGACATTAGTTTTCTTGTTACAAACTATCACTGTGAAGATATGCAAAAGCACAAGCTTATAGATTTTATTGTGCAATTCATGGAGGCAAGATCTCTATATGCTTAACATCTTCCTTTTCCTTTGCTTGATTACCTAACCTAATTGTAGATTTTGTAAGGTGTTTTTATATATATACTATTGGTTTTCCCAGTTAAAACTCTTAGAATATAAAGAAAGTGGATTTTGATATTTCGACTGCTTTAGCAGGCTACTTTTTGATATATCACAATTGTAGAATAGATAATCCTCTTAAGGTTTCAGACTTCCAGTGGTATGGGGTTAACAACTTCAGACTTGTTGTGCGGCAGAACAAACTTTTGATCATTTTACTATGAGATCAAAAGTACCAAATTAGCTTTAAGCATCTTTACTTTTGTCAGTGCGCTTGCAGGATCTATAACTTCATTTGTATCTTTCTCTTTGTGCAGAAATGTTAATTTCCTAATATTAATTCTCTAAATGCAGGATATTGACAAGGAGATAAGTGAGCTGAAGATGTCCGTGAATACACGAGGAAGACTTGTCGCAACAGAATTTCTTAAACAATTTTTGTGATATCCCATCCAGGCACACTAATGCCATAAGAGTTCTGAACACTTATTTGGGGACTTCTTTGTCTGGAGAGATCAGGCATCTTATATAAGGCTTTCTCCCAAATCATCCAGCTTAGTATTTTTGTAAACATGTAAAAATGGAATTATGTTCTATATATTTATTTTTTTATTTTCTTCACTTCCAGTGTTAATTTTAATGATCTGTGGTCACTAGTCATTTCTTTTTTCGGTTTGCTCCAAGTCTCTTTTTTGTCCTTTCGACCCAAAATCTAGAACGATGTGGGTGTGGCGCAATATCCACCTTAGACTCCAGTCAACAATACGCGACTTATTCCTATTATTGAAAAATTTCCTGCCCCTTATTTTGTCTCAGTTGTTTAAATCGGTAGAAGTTGCTTTTGTTTGGACCCTTTGGTCCGTGACCTTTGAACTTCTCTTTATTCTTGTTTGATTTCTGCTTCTGTCCAATAATTAGATTTGTGATTTTCTTTCTTATCTTTCGACATCTTTCTCTCATCTTTCTCTGTTCCCCTGTTAGATTCTTTTTAGCCCAAGCACCATGAAACTGTTAGAGCAATTCCTATGGACTCAACAAACTTGAAGTTTGTTGATTTCGCTCCCACTATGGACTCAACAAACATGAAAAATGGATGTTCAAACCAACAAATTTGTTGGTTTGTTCATTGAGTTGGAGGATGTAGCGGGCGTTTAATGATAGAGTAGGGGCGACGTTGCCTCAAATCTTTGGCGCTTTCTTGGGCCAGTGTGGCGTTTTCACTAAATCGCGAGCTTGTCCAAGCACGCGTTTGTCTTGAGCATGTGTTGAATACGGAGACTGTAGAAACTCTTGTGATCTAACGGCTATAATTTTTGAGTTCTATAAATACTCCTCATTTCAACTCCAAATTCACACATTCTGCACATTCTTCCATCTCAAATCATCTACAAAAATGCCTCCCAGAGTTCGTGGTATTAGATTCACTAAACAAGAGGATTTAGCTATTTGTAGAGCCTTTGTTTCTCGCACAAGATCTTTGTGTCATGAGTAGGCCCAGATTCAGCGTTGACTTTCGGGGAAAGTTTCTGAGAATGTTCACCGTTGAAACTGGGAACATCCGTGGGTGTGATTATCACGGATTGCAACATCGTTTTAGTGTAATTAGTATGAATGTATTGGAGTTCGTCGCCCAACTAATGGAGAATCACCAAAATAAGCTCAACGGTGAAATAGAACATGAAGTGTTGCCCCATAACTCTGGCGATGTGGCAAGCATCTCCTTTAGTGTTCCTTTCGACTTCCATGCTTGTTTCAACATTCTTAGGGTGCTCATGAATACGATCCACTACATCGCCTAGGAATTCCACCACATAGAAAATTGGCCTTTATGTAGTAGATTTAATGTATTTCTTTTATTCTCATGTATGATGTGGTTGTTTATCGCAGTTTGTTTTTATTTATGTAATTGATGGTGCAATGTTTAATCGAGGAAAAATTTAAATTACTTATGATATTGATGGTTTTAGATAATCGTAATAACACAAAACAACAAATTAAATAAATAATACCATAGTGAATCGATTTGTCCTTCAACTTCAATCATCCCACTCCACCAAAAAATAATTAGGACATTCTAGAAATGCCTTCCATATGTTTCTTCTTCATAAGAAGTAACTTAAATGCATAAAAGTCTTGCAATCGGGCTTTGAGCATCACTGATTCTCTGTGGACAATGTTTTATTCGTGATCTCCATATCCACAATGCAAGCGGTGTAATAACTCCTTCTTCGATTTGGCTTTAAGTTTGAAGTTTTTGCAGAGTGTTGCAATCTTTTCTTCTTCTTCCTTTTTAATCTTTATAGCATCATCTAGCATATGTGGTTCTTTTGGACAGTTGGGATCTTGGCACTGCAAATACCTGAGTTTTCGGTTGTGATTCAATCACCATACGATGCGTGAACAACCTTCCATGGACACCAGATACATCCAAGGGCATTGCATAAGGCGTGGTTATCCATGAAACATAATGGACAAACCTCTTTTGCTTCGACACATAATATTTGCTTAGCGTTTTCCTTTAGAAAACATGGTGGATGTTGAGATATAAATATGTTGGTTTTGGTTGAGAGGCCACCCCTAGTGTTGTATTTATAACAAAAAATAGGCGTTGGTAATTGACGGGCGGTTTATTAAAGTCGGCGGTTTACTACTAGCATGCTTGACTCAAATTTCTTTCTCGACCTATAAATTTCATTCTCCCCATCTCCAAAAATCACATCTTCTTCTTCTTCTTCTTCTTCTTTTATAAAACTCTTAATCTCCCTCATTCTCTGAAATGTTTGTTAAAAATGTGGTCCCAAGTTCTTGAAGAAGAGGATATAACTATATGCAAAACATATTTTATCATAGGGTAATCATTGGTATAGTCTTTTGAGGCCGGTTCTTTTTGGGAGAGCGTTTTCAATGTTAATCTCAGCTGGCCAAGAAACCCATCGAGAAAAAGTTCATCGGTCTTACTTGAAGATGAAGTGATCAAACAACTCTTGATAATTGGGGGAAGCTCGACAAACCTTTATTCTGGCGTGTTTTAGAATTCTAAAAGATGCTCCATCTCAACACATTTGTCTTACTTTTTCGAATCTGCTCGGTCTTTCTGATGGAAGAAGATGTTTACTCTTGTTCGATCTTTGGATACGCTCGTTTGGTGAGACCAATGAACAATGAATATTTACAGGAAGAGTATTGGGACATTTTGTAGCATCATCGGGGCCAGAAACCATAAGAAATAGTAAGAGCCTAGAACTAAGAAATTGCATTCATTACTAAGGAAGTCAAACATTATACGGAAGTTTTGTGGATGGTTCCGTAGCTATTACGGATTATCCAAGCGAAGAAGCGGTGAGTATCTTACCTTTGTCCTCAGCGATCCAATTTGCATCATAAATGCTCGAACGTGTTGTTTATCTGTTTTACAGAAAACAATCGCTCATACCAAGTTTACTGAAGAAAGCGGAAGAGAGTTTAAGCATTTTGAATGTTATGAACTCTACAAATAGAATGTCGCTGGATTTGATGTTTTTGTTGTGGTTTATTAAAATGTAGTTTGATGTTATTTGCAAGTTTAAATTGTAATAAATTTGTTTAATCGAAAGTGGAAATCTCTATTTTAAAATCTAAATATTTTTCATTCATTGATGCAATTCTTTTACAAGATATAAACTTTAGGCAATAATAAAACGTACTAAACAACTTCAATAAACAGTACAAGTTTTGGCCTCATGTTTATCTTCATTTAATATCTTCCATTCAACCAAGCTCTTTGACATTTTCGCCTTTGTTTTTGAATTTTTTGTTGTTAACTTTCATTTTTGGAGCTCTTCTTTGCCTTTTAGCGGAACATTTTCATGGAGCAACTTCAAAAACTTGCACACTTCCCTCTTCACAATTTTCAATCTTTTAAAACTCCCACATATCTTAGAAATAGCGGCTTGACTTTTGCATAAAAAAGTGTGATAAACCTTTTAAAGCCCATTGAAATAGATTTTAGAAGAAAATTCAAGAGAAGTGAATTTTGGTGTGAGTGAATTGTTTGAAATTGATGGTAATTTATAAAGTTAAAAAGTTAAGTTCGAATTTTAAAAAACTACCGTTAGGCGTTTTTTCTTACCAAGCGCCCGGCCTTAAGCGACTCAAGTCTGGCGTTGAAGCTTTAAGCTCGGTAGCTTGTCCTGTGGCCAGCGGCTTTTCTGACAAACTCGAGTTTCTCGTAGCTGCAACTTAGTTATCTCATGAGTGCTTTCATAGTGGAGAAACCAGATCGGCCATCCACTGGCTTAACAAAATATGGGTTTGTTTATTCCCATAAGTGCCCTTAAGCGTTCTTTGGACTCAACAAACTTGAAGTTTGTTGATTTTGCTCCACTATGGACTCAACAAACATGAAAAATGGATGTTCAAACCAACAATTTTGTTGGTTTGTTCGTGGTTGGAGGATGTAGCGGGCGTTTAATGACAGGTCGGGCGACGTTGCCTCAAACGCTGGCGCTTTCTTGGGCAGCACGCGTTTTTCACTAAATCGCCAGAGCTTGTCCTTACAGTGTGCATTTGTCTTAGAAGCGCCAACGGCTGAATCTGGATGGCTAGAAACTCTTGTGATCTAACAACTATAATTTTTGAGTTCTACAAATACTCCTCATTTCAACTCAAATTCACATTCACACATCTAGTCTTCTTTACTCTTCTCAGGACATAAACAAATTCAACTTCAATTTTTTTCAACTTCTTGAACATGTCTCGGCCCTTGTTAGTTCAGCGCGCTCAGGTATACTAAAGAAGAAGATGAATCTATTTACGAAACTATGTTTTTTTATTTATTGACTTGCTTGACAAACTTTCCATGGGTGAATTTACGGCGGTTATTCACGGCCGGGTTACTGTGGTGACTTTGTGTCCAAGTCGATCGTGCTATATCGACATAAGAAAATAGTTTTACCATTACAATTAGAAATAATTAAGTGAGTTTGTAGCTTTAACCACACAAAGCCAATCGATATAGGCGAGAGGTGAGCGATCTTTGAGATGGTAACAAGATATTTGGTGAACAGCGAAGATGGAAAAATGTGGCTTTTCCTTTCGAAAAATGTTTGAAATCCTTAAGTTGTTGACAGTTTCATTCCCCTTCTTTGAAGCTAATGTAGTTAGTCGTAATTCGGTGAAGCTAATGTAAAAAACGCTTAATTTTAAAGCTAATGTAAGCAGCTTAATTTTAAACATATGTAATTTTATTTAATTAAGATCGCGTACTTTTAAAACTAAAATTACATATGTAGATAAAAATTACAATCTCTCTAATGTCGCTCATGCTTGGCTCCCCATTGTAATTTTAAGGTGAAGAATTACGGAAAACAGGGATAGACACAGGCCGAGTCCCACTTGCCAACATATTAAATAAATTTCCATATGTTGATAAACGAGGATAAACTGATTGACCAACATTAGGCGATTGGAAAGCATTAGGCGATTCTTGGAAGCAGCTCGTTACTTGCTCGGTCCTCCAAGCATATAAGATGTTTGTTGTTGTGGTGGTGGTGTAGCATTGTAGCAGCTTTCATTTGGGTTGTAAAGCCGAGAATGATGATGAAATGCGCCTAGGATCATAGAGCATACTTGAGGTGAGATCAGGAGCCACAGATTTTTGGTGAAGAAGTATTGTCTTGTATGTGTGGTAAAGAAAGAAATCTATCGTACTTGTGTTTCTCCACCAACTGTATCATCACTTTCATGCCACCGTCTGTTGCTCTGGTGGAATCGGAAGGCTTGTGTGTAGCCCATCATCATTTTCGGTCCCAGTCATCATTTCGGTTTGACTCGATCAAACATTGTGTTCTCGTTCCATTTCGACACTCGTCCAAGTGTGTAGCCATAATTTCAAAGTCATCCAATGCAAATGCGTTCGGTTGGATCCTCAACTCTCCCTCGGTGGCATTCAAATTGTAGTAAGGATAATCACGTTACATACCTTGGGAAACAATGGGGATCGTGGTTTTGGCTCACCTTGTGAAGTAATACTTGGCATCTCCCAGCGAATTTGAGGCAAATTTGACAAAGATGACGAAGAACTTGCACCGTGGTAGGGTAAGTCATAAAGCATGGCTCTTTTGGAGGTGGGCTAGGAGCGATATTTGCATCATGGGACGGGCGTGATATGGCTTTGGAGATCAAACCCATAGATGGTTGTTACGTGTCCCAATTACATGATGCGAAATCAACGCGTACCATTTGACATAATCCGCTTGTAATATTCGATTGTGTATTTAGTTCATACACCTCGTCCAATTGGTTCTTCTCGGCCGTTTAAAAAATCGATCCGAGAGGTTTGCATCTGTTATGGCGGTTAATTGCAATTGCATATATACCTTGCATTTGATACTGAGTCTTTATCCCGGTGCCAAACCCATGTATCAATGGTGGAGTGTAAAAACAACCCTATGAAGAATAATCCAAGAATAATGCGTCAAACATTAGCATCATACTCGGAAAATCCATGTAATGGTAGCAATGACGTTGTTATGACTCGAGAGTTATCGTGAAACCTCAGAACAAAGCTGGAACCCAGGATGTCATTGCCGATTGCCCTTCGCTAAGTTGGTCGAGATGTACATATCAACATTGGAAATATTTGGGTATCGTCGTTGAGGATTGGTTTACCAACACGAAGTAGGTATACCACCAATCTGCAAATTACTCCATAATTTTAGTGTTTTGACTTAATGCATTTGTTCATAAAAATTAATTTAAAGTTTTAAAATAATAATTTTGATATTTACCTCTATGATGCCGAAACAGGTGAAGTTATCTCGCCACTGTAGGCGCATCATCCGACCTCACTCTGATATAGTCGCTAAAATTACGGATCCCGAGTCATAATCGGGTGCTTTGGCCGAGATCTTCGGCGGCTTGAATCGACCCAACCGAGCAACTGATAAGTTGAGTTTGGAAATACGATCGACCAATACCCATAAGATAAACATCCTTTGGAGTTGAGGATAGTCATCACATACTGCGGGTTTCTTGGTTGGTTAGGAAAAACTTCAACGTTGAACATTTAATCCACCTCCCTTTCGATCGTTTATAAATTTCGGATATTCACGAATCATAAGCGATGGGAAAACGTCTCGATTTTCTATTTGATATCCATTCATCTTGGTTGAGCGGTGGCAGATCTCCTATTCCATAGGGTCCACAAATGAAATAAAAATCAGGGCGTAATTCCTATTACAAGTAGAATATCGACTATGATTAATTCTTTTAATTATATAATTTAAGTTGAGTTAAACAAACACGCAATTTCAAAATCATTGAAATGGAATGTTGTGTCAATCATCCCACCACCTTTCTACCACTAGTTATCGAATTTTGTTGTTGTGTCTTCTAGGCTTCACATTATAAACGCCCACTGAGGAGATATCTATCGACCCTTTCTCGGACTTCGAGGGTGCAAAACATCATAAATAGCCTTTAAGTCGAAAATCCACCTCTAATATAAAAATAACTATCGGGCAGATCTTGATGCCCGGACAGAGATGACCATGGACTAATTATGGACCAACAACGACACTCGGCGTGACAAACTGCGCTTCAGTTTTGAGTAAAATCTACTTTTGTGGCGGCCGCAGTCTTGGAATTCATTTCTTCGAACTATTTTCTTAACATGCATGGACCACTTTTCTTAAAAAACCGCTCATATTGTATCAAATTTTTTGATTTAGAAGAGTTTTAGAAGAAGTAGTAGTGGTGTGACAAAAATGAAGTGAGTTGATCAATTTATAGGTTTTGAAAATATGGACGTTGGAATTATGGCAGATTTGGAGATTTTGTATCTCACGCGCGTTGATAGCACAAGCGCGTTTATAGGTCCCGGCCGGAGTTTTTATTGCTTAGAGTTTGTCAATTCATCACCGGCGTTTTCCACAACTCAGCGTTTGTCTCAAGCATCGGCGGCTTAGTTATCTAACTCCCGGTCTTTACCATAGTGGAAAAGCCGGTTTGGCCATCCACATTGTGTGGTAACACCTTATGTGTGTAAGTCCTTATTCCTTGAACCAAAGTATGCGTACTTAGCGCTCGGGAAAAGCCAGGAACTAGAGTTCGCGTGCCAAGTCAGCGTCTTGTCGGAAGTTCTCGTCGAGAGATTGGCGGAGTTTCAAACTAAAAACAAACTTATTAGGGTACTTAGATCAAAGCGTATCGGTTCGCGTGCTTAAGTTGGTTATTTCTAAGCGATTATTTGTGAACTTAAACTATATAAACTAAGAGAATGCATAATTGCAAGCTGGTGGCTATAAAGTTCATGAATGGGTCAAGTGAATCAAATCGTTTTTGTTTCAATTGTGTCTATTATAAAGATCCACAAGCGATTGAACAACTCTCAACTAGTTCATTTAGTCATTTGAGACTTAGTTATGGTAAAGAAGAATATGGTTGATATGAAAGTGCTCATATGGCTAACCATTTGGTTAACTAATGTTGAACCAACTAAATGTACATGTTTGGAGTGCGGTTACACAAACCTAAGCATGTGCATTTCATTTGTGTTGTAACAAGCTAGTTTCGATCTAACGGTTGAAAGATATTAGCTTGAATCTAATCGAGTTTTCATTTCAACGGTGAATATTGAATGCTTTGTTACTAAGCTAACAATTGATTGCAAGCTACGATTTGGAAAGACTATATAAGGAAAACTCTAGCAGCTTGAAACCTAATCCCGCCTGTACATGTGATACTAGTTGTATAAGCTAGCGTCGATTCTCCTTTAACCTTAGGTTTCTCAGAGACCACAGTAGGTTAACGACTTGAAGACTTCATTGGGATTGTGAAACAGTAGATCGTACTAATTTCGTAGTTGTGTGATCTGATCTTGTTTATTCTATCTTAAGTGCAAGTCGTAAAGATTGGCTTGAGATGATGATTTCTCGATAGGCGGGATATCAAAAGAAGTCACAAACATCTTCGTCTCAGTCGTTTGTGATCACGATATTTTCTTTCGCGGTCGATTAAGATTATTGGAGGTGATTGATAATACTAATACTGTTATTCGGGAGTATAAGTCGGGGTTGTCAGGTGGTTCAGTTCATTGATTTATCAAAAGAGCGGAACAAAACCTCGTAGAGTATTACATGGGAAACGATTTATCATTCAGCAGTAGACTTTTTGTCGTACATCTGATTTGTTTATTAAAGTCTTGACTTTTGGAGTGCGTAGCAACTCTTAGTTGTCGGTGAGATGCGGTTAAAGGGAATCAAGTCACGTAGTATCCTGGATCGAGAGAGCGTAAGGGCGCAAGCGTACCTTGGATCGGTGTGAGATTGATTGGAGGTTCAGCTGCGGTTGGGACTGAAGTTAGTTTGTAGTAGGCTGAGTGTGCGTGGCGGCTTATACGGTGTGTACTCAATCCCACGGACTAGGTCGAGGGTTTCTATATTTGCGGTTTCCTCATTAACAAAACTTAAGGTATGCGTGTTATTTCTTTTAGCGTCATATTTTGTTATATAATTGAAATATCACGAGGTTGTGACGTTAGAATCGATCGATTGGAAATCAACCTTTGGTTGTTGATTGAAAGTGATTGATCCTTGAACATTGGTCTTTGGTGCCAGTTAAGTGATTTCTCTTGTATTCAATTAGACTGTGATTTCTATTTGCTTGAGTAAGTATTGAATAGAGAAAGTGAGATATAATTCTTTGATATACTTTTATTCAGATTGAGCCTTATTGTCTAGTTGATTCTCTTAAAAGTATATTGGAGTTAGTCTCTCTGATTGCTAATCGAAATATTGGGTGTGGTTGTTGTACCAAGCACTTGATTGGTATCGAGAGCAAGCAAACACGTTTAAAGACCTTACAAGTTTGTGTTTGTAGCGATCACGATTATATGGACAATAGTACTATCTACGATAACAGCGTATCACCAAAATAAAAACCATGTCTCATTTGTATCTATTAAAGAAAGGTTTGTCAATCTAGAAATATAGAGCGAACTTAGTGTTCGGACATGAGGCAGAACACTTGACATGTGTTATTAGGTGCCACTTCAAAGAGTCCTATCTCTACTAATGAAAGGAAGCAGTGAAGATAGTGAATTGATTCTAAATCTTGTTAGAATCCAAGGTGATGGATTTAATCGGTTAAAAAAACATGTTAATGTTCTTCTCTGGTGTAGTAAAGGCTGTAATTTCGAAGAAAATGCGAAGATCATTCTTCACGTATGGTTATCGAGAACAAGCCTCCCAAAAGGATGCTTTGGAAATAGAACATCGCTTGAGTAAACTCTCTATTCAAGGATGCTCTCAAGCGGTCAATATACCATGTAGCCTGCTTCTATAGCTGAAGAGTTCTTGTGTTGAGTAAAAATGATCGCTTCCTGTACTAGAAAGATGGGCTAGTCGCCTCCTCTAATCAAGGATGTCCCATTCACATGGAAGGAGGAAATCTCCAACGAGGCTATTAGATTGTACTATCTAATCACTCTTGTGATCGGAAAGTACATGTCTCTTTGTGAGACAAAAGGTTACATTAAACAAAGGAAACTCTAGGTTGAATAAAAATTCCCTTTGTTCAACTTCAACACACCTTAGATTTAATTCTCAAAGTGTATGTGACATTCGTATGTCTAAACCAATTGGTTTTCGTCACTCATTACATGCTACCGGGGAAGGTCGATTCGATGAGGTTCCTCGAATGCTCGAAACCGAGAACATACATCTTAACAAAAAATCGTCAAGGAAAGATCGAGTCTTTTCTCTAAAAAGGAGGAGTTAGCTTTATTTTTGATGTGAACAAAATTCAGGAGAAAGGGGCAAAAATGATGATATGAAGATACTGGTTGGAGAGATAATTAAAGGTTATAAATAGGTTGTCGGCGGTTTGCCTTCTGCACTCCTCAAGTCAGAAACTCTTGGTAAGAACTCAAACTATGTCTCGTACTTTGATGACAATAAGTTTTACGATCATTTTCTCTACATCAAAAGGGATTTCTTCCCTAGATTTGAAAGGAAAAAGAGACCCGACCATAAGCAGTTTGTTCAATTAATGAGCGTAATTAGTGCTCATACTTGTGTTAAATTAATCACAAGGATTGAAAAACTTACTCATAAAAATCTGTTGAGTAAGATGTGTTGTGTCAATTATATTGTTGGCAAAATTGCTTTACATTTTTGGTTAATTTATTTTTCTTATAAATACCTTAGCTAAACTGTATGCAAAGACAACTTTGCCTAAAAGTTTTGGTTGTGTCGAAGTTGTTTTCTTTTATTTTTTTGTAAATCTTTAAAAGCAAAGAAGTTGTCATTACCCAGCATGTTGCTTGCTTCTGATTGTGCTCTAAATTTTTTCCATGAAGAGATAAAATTTATTGATCCATAAATCTTTTTTGAAAGTTCTCACGTGAAAAAATTACTTGTGTCGTAAAACGACCTCTTTTTTGTTATTGGGTCAAGATGTGTTCGTACGGGTACCCATTATTCATCACGAATCATTTTTGAAACCTACAAATTTTAGCTTCCCTAAGAAACCATATAAACACGAAGCCCTTTGAGTCACGTGTGCATGCTGCGAGGTTGTTTTTGTGATTTGTCCAGAATGTCGTCCTCTGCTGCTTCACGGTGCGGTGGGTTTGCTGAGAGGCTTTCTTGATAAAGGTATTGGTTTTGAGTCCAAAGGGAGGAAAAGAACTCATGATGAAGATGGTTCATCCCGATTGCCTCCATGTTGACTATGCCTACACTCCTTGAGGATCATCGAGAATGGGGATATGGTTCTATGGCTGAAGTGGTTCATGATTTCCTCAAACTACTTTGAGGAAGAAAAAACTACTTGCCTCGGTGATACTTTGAAGAAGTGCTTGCTGTGTTAGAGGCCGAGTTGAAAAGGTTGCCACGACCTTGGTCTCATAAGCGCTTCAGAGGTACAGACCTTCTCCAAAGAGGATATCTTCTCTACAAGAATACTGAGTAGATGCGGTCGATCACAAGCTCACAGACCTCGAGACTCATGAGGATAGTGAGCGAGTCTATTTGACTTCGATTCGTGTTCGGCTTTGGCATAGGAGTTTGTTTTTTTGTTTATTAGCTTGTTGATTTTATTTGTCTAGTAAATATTCTTTTCTTGTTTTATTTAGAAGAATAACTAGAGTTTGGAATAGCCATTATTGTGATTACACATAGCTATGTCAACGTTTTCATCTTCATGTTTTTAGGTTTATTTGTTTAAATTCTAAAAAATTGTTTGGAAGATGATTTTTGCGGTATGTTAATCTTTATGGTTTCATATATTGCAATTTGTTGTGGGATATGTGTGTTTGTCATGAACTATGATTGCCCCATGCTTTTGTAAAGTTAAGTCTTTGATATGCATGTATTGATAAAAGAATGAATGAACTTTTGACATTACAAAGATTAAAGCCTTTTTATGTCATATTTTGATGAAATAAAGGATAAAACTTTTGTTCACGAGATTATGTATATTGTATGTCATTGTGCAAATGGTGATGGAAAATAGAATGAATCCTTGTTTTATTAGTAATCTTGATCTTCCTGATCGTATTTTATGAATATCTTTAATCTGACTCAAGTCAAAGTTATCTTATGTTAGGCATTTGGAATTAAATTAATCATGGGTTTTCTTGTGGTTAATTTAATTGAATAGTATTGGATTCAAATTCATATTCGTATGTGATTTGTTATGTCGAAGAAATCCTTCTTTTCTTGTGAAAGTAAGTGCTCTTGTTGTTCTTTCGGGAATGACATTTTTACGGGGAGAGTTCTTAATTGAACTTGTGCTTAATTGCCAAATATTTGTGGGTAGTCTTGTTTGTGGAATATTATAGGGGATTTATCTTGTATCTTTATAAACTCCTTGATGAAACCATTTAGCTTGGCTATATGATTGCATCTAAAAAAGTTGATATGTGCTTGCTTTTGGTCATTAAATGTCTCTATGGAAATTTCATTAGGATCCCACTAGTTTTAGTACCTTTGCAATTTTATTGACAAAAATAGGAGAATAATGTAGTTCACACTACAAATACATATGGTTTCGGATCATTATGTAAGGGGAGTGGTTTCCATGTGAGATGGATAGTAATGACTAAGGGAGAGTGATACATATCACCATAGTATTGTTGTCGAAGTTGTGATGCAATTGAACTTTGATGTTGTGTAATGTCACTATGTCTTTCTTAACTACTTTTCTAATCTTTGTGCGTGAGCTTCAGCCGGGGCTTATGGCGTCTGCGAAGTGGGTTTCGGTCTATGGATTCAAAGATTGACCTTGTGTAACAATGATTGAGAATTCTTGTTTTCTCATTGTTTATGGCTCACAGATTTCTGGTTTTCAACAACGATGATGCTAAACTTACAGCCTTTGGAATCATTGGAGTACTTGGAAGTGACGAAGATTTGAGTAATGTTGAAGAACCAAGAAGATCGGGCATGTGGAAGAGAAGCTACAAAAGTTTATTTATCTATTTTGTATTTCATATGTATTGGTAGTTTTGTCCCTAAAATTGACAAGGGGGTGGGGAATTGTTGAAACCTTTGCTCAGTCGAACTTCGCATGCGGTGCTATCTCAAGCATGTTTGTCGATATTAGTGATCAAAACTATAATTCGTGATTTCTAGTCTACTATTAGCTAAGTCTCGGACTAGGATAGATAGTGTAGTTGTGCTCAAGACTCCATGGCGATCATCATACAAAGGCGAATAACTACTCAAGGAACTTGTGGAACTTAAATCGACTAAAAAGGTATGTGGAGACTTGAACTTATCTATCAAAAGTCTATCTACTCTATCTCCTATCTTGAGACAAAAGTTGTTTTATTATATAGACTATGATTATACACATTTGCTATTTAGAGCGGAGTTTATTTCGCTTATCTATTTCTCGAAATATGTGTTGGTAAGCTTTCGCTTTGGCCAAGTTCATCTTTACTAGTGACGAAAGTCATATTAAGTTTGATCACTTGAAGCGGTTTTGACAAAAATGGTTTGTGAATAACAACTATATAACGTCCTCTAAGAATGTTTCAATGATTGAAATGAGATTTTGAATTACATAACCATGGAAGGATATAAACATTGTGTGGTAACACATATGTGTGTAAGTCCTTATTCCTTGAACCAAAGTATCTCGTACTTTTGCTTCTCGGAAAGCGGAACTAGAATCCGGCGTACCAAGTCGTAATCTTTGATTCTCATCCCAGAAATTATCTTGGGTTGTAAACTAAAAACAAACTTATTCGGTACTTAAATCCCGGCGTGCCGGTTCGCGTACTTAAGTTGGTTATTCCTAAAAGCGATTATTTGTGAACTTAAACTTATATAAACTAAGGATGCATAATTGCAAACCGTGGCTATAAAGTTCATGAATCAATTGAGTAAATCAAATCGTTTTTTGTTTCAATTGTGTATATTATAAAGATCTAGCAATTGAATAACTCTCTAACTAGTTCATTTGAGTCATTTGGACTAGTTATGGTAAAAAAGAATATAGTTGATATGAAAGTGCTCATATGGCTAACCATTTGATTATCTTGTTGAACCAACTAAATGTACATGTTTGGATACGATTACACAAACCTAAAAACATGCATTTCATTTGTGTGTAACAGCTAAGTTTCGATCTAACGGTTGAAAGATATTAGCTTGATCTAATCGAGGTTTTCATCTAACGGTGAATATTGGATGCTTTGTTACTAAAACAACATTGATTCCAAACCCTTATTTGAAAGACTATATAAGGGGAAAACTCTATTTTGGGGAACCCCTAATCCCGCACCTCATGTGTGATACTAGTTGTATAAGCTGATGTGATTCTCCTTTAAACTTAGGTTTACCATAGAGACCTGTGGTTAACGACTTGGGACTTCATTGGGATTGTGAAATGGCAGAGTACTGCTTTCTCGTAGTTATGTGATCTGATCTTGATGTTTTATCGTACTAAGTACAAGTAAAGATTGGCTTGAGATTGATTTCTCAGATAGGTAAGATATAAAAAAGTCACAAACATCTTCGTCTCATCGTTTGTGATTCATGATATCTTCTTTCATTAGTCGATTAAGATTATTGTGAGGTGATTGATAATACTAAAATTTGTTCTTGGACTATAGTAGGGTTGTCAATTGGTTCTGTTCACCTTGATTTATCAAAGAGCGGAACAAAACTTCGTAGGTATTTTGTGGGAAACGGTTATCTATTCTAGTATACTTTTTTGTGTAATCTAGTTTGTTTATTAAAGTCTTCGACTTAGGGTCATAGCAACTCTTAGTTGTAGGTGAGATCGATAAGGGAATCAAGTGCGTAGTATCTGTTTGGGATCGGAGGCGTAAGGCGCAAGCGTACCTTGGATCGTGTGTGAGGATTGATTGGAGTTCAACTCCCATCCGAGACCGAAGTTATTTTGTAGTAGGCTAGTGTTTGTAGCGGCTTAATACAATGTGTGTTCAATCTGGACTAGGTCAGGTTTTTACGCATTTGCGGTTTCTCGTTAACAAAACTTAAATTATCTGTGTTATTTCTTTTCTGCATTATATTTTGTTATATAATTGAAATATCACAGGTTGTATGCGTTGAATCGATCAATTGGGAAATCCAACCTTTGGTTGTTGATTGAAGTGATTGATCCTTGAACATTTAGTCTTTGAAGTGCTTGTTCAAGTGATTTCCTCTTGTATTCAATTAGACTCATGATTTCAATTTGCTTGAGTAAGTATTGAATAGAGAAAGTGATGATATAACTCTTTGATATACTTTTTATTAAGATTTAGTGTATCTAGTTGATTCTCTTAAAGTATATTGAGTTAGTCCATCTGATTAATTATCGAAATATTGGGTGTGGTTTTGTACCCCAGCTTTTTCAAAAGGTTTAGAGCTAATAAAAAAAGAAACTTTGTTTGGCAAGTCAAAACGGATCTTCGGTAAAAATATGGGAAGGCTGAGTGGATTCTAACGTGGATATGGTCCATAGAGTCCCCAACTGTGAGATCAGGCGCGATAAGAGTTCAAGAGCTAATAACATATCGAGAATAAGCGGGATCCAAGAAAAGCTAAACCAGATTCTTTTTATCCGAGAGGATAGGAAAAAATTCAAGCTATAAATCCAAGAAAATAGGAGCAAAACATCATTAGATGGAGGCATCATCACTCGGAAAATTCGGCCAAGAATATTTATAACTATCTAGCAAATCGGGATCCAAGAAAGTAATGACAGCCTAGATTTCCCTGGAACAAGATTTGGAGAAATTGAAGATATTAGAGAATAAGACTTTGTCATCTGAAACTATCGCATGGAGTTCTTCCAACCTCTGCTTCAGACCAGGTTGCTCTATAATCCCGAGATAAGCGGCTCGATCTTGCCGGTTGTGCAATGTCAGCGCAGCGCAAATGGAATTTCTGTCTTTCGAAGTCGTTCGTTTGCAAGAAGCCGGTTTGGTTTGGCCTCTCCCTCGAGTAATATAATCTCAAGTTGCAATTCAAGTAAAATTATTTCATGGATTAAATGGTGGATTCACGGAGCTAGCAGGCCATCTTCGGTTAAAAATATCCACCATGTACTCAGCGGTTCATCTGGAAATATAGATGCTCGGTCGTTTTGAGAAAATAAACCGGCCGAGTTGAGGTATGCTAAGTGTTAAATGGACATGTGCCACGCACTAAGGGAGGTCGAAAGCGAGGGATGAAGTTACTTTAGTACTTACACTGCTAATTAACCTAAAATTAAACCCTAAACTTAAAAACTAAAAAACGCTTAATTTTCTCTAATCTATCTTCTCTAATCCTCCTCTTCTCCTTCCTTAAATCTTATTCCATTAACCAAAATCAAGCAAAAATTTAAATTTTGATATTCTCTGAAAAATGGTTCGATCCAGGTAGCAAGAGAGATTCAACGAGTAACATGAGAAGATCCAAATCAAGGGAAAAGGTAAAGGAAAAGTTGGAACTAGGCAGAAAATCAATCCACGAGGAATGTTGAAAAAAAAACCCTCGACGGTGAAAAGAAAGTAAGTGATTTCTAAACTCAACCCATTATTCTTATGTGTTATATGATTGTTATATTAGGTTAGAGGCCCGACATTATGATTTTCGGGGTTTTAGTCGGCAAGGTTGATAATTTAAAATCATCGAGCTCTTTGTTTGTTTTATGGCCAGGCATGGTATCGGGATGAATAACACCCGACTTTTCATATCGGCCATGGCATTGTTAGACAATAACCGGGGACGGGGTATATTAACAACCATTTAGACTACGTATAGTCGGCATACCATGTCAAATTTTACCATTAGACATTAGGTCACATAAACTTGATTTTCCTTAGTTAATAGTCGGCATCTTTCTTGAAAAAAAACCCATCTTAGAATGTGTATTAGTCGGCATTGTAGATGAATGCAACCTTCTTGAGCCAAGTGTTGAGTGCGACACTATATAGATTTTCGACCTTGGAGCTAGTAGATGACCAAAACCATATTTCAATGTGTAACAATTTTTATCTCTCTCAGCTTTATGTGTATGGGTAAGTGGTAAGGAATTGATTGTTTTTCTCTGCAGAAACAAGGAGAACAATAATTAATTGCTCATCGTTTCCCCATACCGTAAAATGGAAGGAAGAAAATTGATATGTCATGAATGTACCGACCAAAATCTCGTATGTTCCAGGATGTTGTGTGTTTTATATATTTTATTTTGTGCATTATTTAGGTTCTAGAGGAAAAAAGAAGATCTACCTTGTGCGGTAGCTGAATCATTAGAATTTATTGGCGAATTTATCCCCACATTTAAGAGACCTAAAGATGGCGCAGAGAAATTGCCTGTAAAGATTGTGGTGGGTAAGCCAAGATCTGAAGAATTCTAAGAGGACATGCATTCTTCAATCCCTCAGCTATGTTGAATGCGCGTAAATCGGAGGAGGAAGAGGAGGTTGATCAGGACTTTTTGGAGGGCATATGATGCCCACAGGGTGGGCCCTATTCTACAATGAGGTGGGTGAGACAAGTACATATGAGAGGCTTGAAAACAGTGTGTGAAAAAAGCTAGTAAATCATGGAAGATAACAACATGAAGAGATCCATGAAATTTTTAAATTTTATTATGTTTCAGCTTAGTTTAGAAACTTAGATTGTCTGGTTTGATATTATATGTTTTGAAGCATTAGTTGTTGGTTTTTGAACTTGTGTAAACTTGTGTTAATTTTCAATTTTGAATTTGGCGCAGTTATTCTTTTGTCAGTTTGAACAATCTTAGAGTTTCAAATTAAATGATGTGTGGCCTCTTGCCCGAACATACTAGGCTTTATATGCAGCAATCTTTATCATGGGTGGTGGTGGCATGGTTTGATCTGACCTTCTTTGACTTAAATGTTAGTTGCACTTTTAGGTACAAGTACAACCCATTGAATGCTTTCAGCGGCTAGAAATTTCAAAATCAAGATATTAGGTGTGTTTAGTATAAAAGCATTCTGAAAGCTTCATCTCGACCTTGCATAAGAATGGAAGTTTGAAGTCTTGACACAACCAAATATTTGTAGTCTTTATTACCTAAGTGGTCATTTGCAAATGATTGTCCCTTTAGAAGCAAATGCACTATTGAAGGTTGTAAGGGATTCTTATTTCTCATGAAAGGCTATGATAGGAGATGTATATCAGCCATTATGCTTCAGTACTTGTTGTGGGTTTTCTATTGGATAGATGGCGCTGAAAGCTCCGTGTGAAGATGAAGTTATTAAAATCAACCTGTGCAGTCCATGTTGCGTATTAACAGATGAAGCTAATTACCTCTCTGAAATTGTGTCTTAGGAAAAGATACTATACATGTCCCAAAATGTGGTGGGTTAAGTTTTTAGTTTGTATGCTTTAATTAAGGTTTGTATTTGATGTACGGTGTTGTACTAAATTAAAAGCGTCGGCTTCTTCCGCGATCGACACTTAGAGTTTACACCATCTGGGGTGAATATATGGTGGCGAGTTTCTCCTCATAAACCTTGCCGACTTAATGTGAGCATCAGCTCAGCTTTTGCCTCGTTTTAGTCGGCATTATTAACCTGAAAACCATGCCCGACCCAGATAAAAGTCGGCGACTTTGAAAACCAAGACCTGTAAGGCTACTGGGACGGAGTCGACCGATGTAAGAGGTAAAAACGCGTCGGCTAGTCAGCTGTTTTCTGTGCTTTCATGCGGTGCGTACGTGACTGACGAATTAATAACATCTTGGGCCTACTAGGCGCGTGAGGTGTGTCAGAAAAATCTAATCATTGGAGTATACACACACAAAAAAACCCTCATTTGCTTTAGTTGTAATGCAGCAATCATTACCCACAAACAGAATAGTTGCAGTATAAAAGAAGTTATTAGTTCTACATAATCAATGTCTACTCAAATCTATTGGAAGGTTTGATTAAAAATCATGAACGTTCCTGAACAAATACAAAATATTCCAAAGGTCCGTGTCCTCATAAAGAGTTTCATCAATGTTTCTCTTGTTTGTTTGTGAACTATACAAAAACTTTAAACTACCACCAGAAAAGTAATGGACATTCTATATTAATGGTGTAGACCAATAAAATGATTTTTATCCACGAAAACCATGACAATTCTTATTATGCTTGAGTTCTTCCCGCGAGCTTAGCATGTTTCGGTGCAAATATGAATAGTCCTTATTAAAATTACCACGGTCCCACATCATCGTGATAGATGGCCACACTCAGCATTCTATGTTCCATTACTAGTGTTGTTTGCAGACTTTAACACTAATTAGCAAATCTTTAAAATTGCTGTCTCAATGAGATATTACAGCATCATTGAGATATAAAACTCCTTATCGTTTTCTGAGTCAGGCGGCCATCTTCTTTCTTATGTATTGGCATTGGGTGAGATTCTCCTCAGCTCCACTTGAGTATGTTGTTGCGGACAACGTGAAACCACAATTTCCATCTTTTGGGGGCATCGTCAGTACGATACTTGAGCTATTGAATAATTGGAGGGAGTTATGCGATACTCTTGCAGCCATAGATTATTTTTAACCTTGGATGACCTCTTTTCTTGCGGCATCTCATAACTTGCTTGACTCTCAAGAAAGTGAAGTGCATTTGATTCAAGTTTGGAAGGCATTGGTGTAGTTGAATCCTTCTGTGGCGAAACCCCTTTTTCTTTCCCCAACAAATTCCCGCTTCTTGACTCTCGAAGTGGGGTGCCATTTAGTTCAAGTTTGAAGCTAGTTGGTGTAGTTGTTTCTTTAAAGCGGACGACCACTTTTCTTTCTTAGCTCCTCCTTGTGCGCCTCGGTATAAATAGGATGGTTGCTGAACTCAAATGCTATTTAATTTGTTCCCTTTCGGATTGATCGCACTTTGTACTCAAAACTCCTCTTGTTTATTCGCTTCGGATTGATCGCATTTATACTCAAATACTCTTTAATTTGTTTCTCTTTCTTCGCCCTCGTCTACTGGTAGGTAGTCCAAGGTGGATCTTGTGCCCGGTTCTTGAAGGTCACTTCCCTCACAAAGGGTAATAATCCATCCTAACTTGGCCCCCTGGTTGGCACATCAACTCTTCAGCAGGTGTACTTTTCGAGATTATTCTCCGAGTTCAACCGTAGCTCTGCAGGATCTTTTCTTGAGTAGGTTTGAAAATGTTAGCGCGATAAGGATCGATATCGCTTCAAAAGAAGTGGATTTTATACTACCAAGCATATAACAACATGGTAATCGCTGCTTATTATCTATACTTACAAGGAGTGCAGGTGTCGTACTTTTTGTACTTTTAACAGCGAGATGTTTCATCATAAAGCGTATTGCCCAATACGAGGCGTGCAATGTATAC
The DNA here is from genome assembly GCA_023531295.1 of Papaver armeniacum. Classification (NCBI taxonomy): domain Eukaryota; kingdom Viridiplantae; phylum Streptophyta; class Magnoliopsida; order Ranunculales; family Papaveraceae; genus Papaver; species Papaver armeniacum. The sequence continues at coordinate 32,338 of JAJJWW010000881.1, forward strand.
CAACAAGCATCAATTGTATCAATACAACTCATAAACAAAAGCTGCCTGCTTGGGTCTTTATCTTGGTAATCATATATTATTATTAATATCACTCCCGACCGCATATTCCACCATCCACGAAAAAATCCAACACAACTTATAAGTGATCTTACCCAGTCTCCCATGGTATACCATATGTAAGATTAAGTTTGAAATGTTTATAGTAGTAAGTAAGCGCGCAGCCTGTTGTGTGGCCTCGACCATTGTTTCTTGCAATATTCCACTACTTTGAGGTAATTGATCCCCTAATGCCTGAGCTTTACTAAAAGTTATCTCACCATATTCTGCCACTCATCTCATTATTGCCATATCAACTTTCATGAATAACTGACGATCTGCGCCACTTATTCTGTCTAACATCTGCTATCTTCTCTTGATATCTTTGTTGGTTGCCTAAGTTCATCTTCTCTTTTTCATGTGATTCACTTGTAGCTGCATGGTTTGGATATGACTTCTCTGAATTCTTTCTGTAGTTGTGTATATGCAAGTGCAAAGAGAGGCTGTATTCAGGAAAGACTATCCTCACGGCGTTGTTATTGCTTGCTCTTATGGTGAAACTCATAACAGAGTCTGATCTTACAAACAATTCAGAAGCTTAAGTTTCAATGCCCAAATATGGCTCTATTCTTCACAGTCATAAAACACTTTATTATGCATGTGACAATTGCTTATAAGAGGTTTGTCATGATTTATATAGGGAATGTTGTACCTATTCGTCTTATAAGTACAAATCCACTTAGTTGAAAACATGATAAAGCAACATAAGTCAGATATATCGGATTATAAAAGAAAATGGTTCCTTCCTCACGATGACTCCTTGGTGTGTCTCGCTGGTATGTTCTATTGTCTATAACCATTTGATTCTTCTCTTTTTGTTCAAATCCCATTAATTCTTTTAATGTTGTATGTACACATAAATTCTTAGACAAGTATGAAGTTGCAGATCATCGACTTACTTAAGAGCTTATGGTTCATTGCAACATTCTTACTTAATTTAGACTCATTGGTTTCCCAAACAGTGAAACTTGAAAATGCCCAACGAGTTCAGGATCTTTATGGTTATGCCCAAAACATCTACAGTCATTATCAGTTTTCTTTGTTATCAAATAATCTGATGGCATCACACACTTCTTTGACCGTCTTGCACCTAAGTCATCTTATCATACATATAACCATTTCACGACTTTCTCTGAAATTCTAAACAGCATCACAGACTTCAGCATGATTTTAACCCGAGTGTTTATAGTATACATCTCTTTCAGCTTTCTCCAACGTCAATTGACGTACGTCATTTTATCCTCCCATTCCAAATCATTAAGCATGTGCGGAAATGCTCGATTACCTATTTTGAAGCAGAGGGTGATCGTCGTAATTCCGCGATGCAATGATCTGAAACCTCAAGATGTTGATGCCATAAAATATTTACAAAAGACAGCAAGTCAGCATGTAATGTAGACAACAAACCTTTGCCACCAAACCATTTTACACACACTACCACCTTTGTGTGTGGCGTGAAAAATTCCTGGATGACCAGACCAAATTGTAAGTTAAAAGCTTATCGTTGCAGCATTTAATCAGACTCATGTGTTGTAAACATAAGTATTAGTGTCAATTTATACCACCTAAACGAAATCTTTATATGAAAGTCGTACGTTGTTCAATTACATCACGCTTGGCTGTGTTTAGTGGCATGATAAACAATCGATCTTCACGCCGTCTGGAGCTTATGAAGTGAAGAAAAAATAAGTGTGCATGGAAAAATCACCAATCTACAGCGTAGGTTATACCACGATTACTTGACTATTCTGCTTCATTTTCTTGTCCATTGATTCTCGAACATCACCTCTTCATCACTTCCATACCGCATCAGGTTAGGAAGTGAAATTACAAAGTGTCATGTAATCAGTTTGATCTTGTGCAGTAGATCATCATACAAGTACTCATCTGTGGAGAGAGTTAAGACTCCCCACACACTTCAAAATCGAGTTGAATCACTAAATATCACAAATTTCTCAAAACCCTAACCCCCCCAAAAAAAAAAAAAAAAATTCCTGCTACTTCATTACTACTTTTCTCTACAAATTATTTCTAAAACCCAACTTATAAATCAACTAACTAATCTAACTAATTTATAATCTAATCATTTCATTAGTTAAATTGTTATTATTATTATGAGGTATTTGTCATTTAGAAATACAAGGTTGAAATTTGGCTTGGTTTCACTTCATAATGACCTTCTTGTCTTGTTAGGTATCTTTAGATCAGGCAAAGGAAAATAAACCAGAACCATTAAATTATATTAGGGCAAATCAATAGATTCTTACTAGTCAATACCATTCAAAGTATGAAAAATCAAAAGAAAATTTCAGCGACTCTTGGTCAACTATTTCAGATTGGATGTTTTCATAGATGCTTTATTTTAGAAGGAGGATTTATAGTGGATATGCTTTATTATTACCTTAAATGGATGGAGAGACTTTCATGCACCTCTGCGGAGTTGGTGAACTCTTGTGCTTTCCACGAGAAGCAACATCTTATTAAAGCGATTTCATGGTACAAAAGAAAATATTTAGTAAGCATTTACCGTGTTTAACTTAAGCGTTGGCGGGCCCAATATAAACAAAGTCTTCGATTCCTTCGTGGACAGCGGAAAAACCTTGCAGAAACAAAAAAAAGGGTCAATCTTACAGAAAGTCTACCTCAAGCAAAAAAGTGAAATATATTAAGAGAAGAATATCTCGTAGTGGACTACATTGCCAAGAGGAGGCAAGTTAAAAATCTTGACACATGTCAAATAATTTGCGCCCAAAAGTTCATAAATCCCCAGCATAGATTCTAATGTTTTTTGTTAAATGATTTTATAAATCTTTATCTGTAACACACTGAATTAATATATGCTTGAATTAGTGCAGTTAATTGAGGTATCTAATAGATTGCTGACAGTCCATTTTGAAGTAAAAGCAAGGACACCCAACTAACCATGTATTTTCGAAATACCTAATCTATAACCTTGCTGCTAATAATGTATTTGATTAATTAATTGATTAGTTAATTAGTTGAATTAAAATTCTCAAATTAGGTATTATTTGGATTGAACTCATGGATTATTGAGTTATGATTTTGAGGATTTTTTTCCAGTTGCTGCCGACCGAAAGATACGCTAACATGGCATACAGCAGAGGGTAGATATTCAAGTGATTTTGCTACTCAAAATTATAGAAGAAATCAACACTTTCAATCACGAAAGTAAGAAAAGGTAAACAAGGTAGACAAAAAATACATGGAGCTCTAGATTTTGACATACGAGGAGAAATGTGTTATAAATGCATGATTAGTCGTGGAAGTATTGAATTTCATAACTGTGGAGAGCTAAACTAATTGACATTATGGATGGAAACCACCGTGTGACTACTATAAATCTTCAATTCAGTGAAAAGTCGTCACGATATTGACTGGGAAAACTCTTGGAAAACAAATGTAGTGTGATTCAAACTAAAAATTACCTACTTGAGCTAGTATTAGTTGGCAAGATCATTTTTCAAAAAATACCACTACTTAGGCCATGCTAAGTCAATAAAATTAAACAAAGATGCCATCGACTTTTGTTAAATGTTGAATCATAAGGGTTGAGATTGGGTATGATTTGCTTCCCAATCTCAACTCGAGTATGTATTACATGTAGAGTTTGAATTGAGACCAAATCTGCAATCTCTATATCTTTCAGCTATGTGTTTCTTGTTTCGTTTTGATTTGATTTTTTCTGGTTTTATCATATAAAGTTTTAAAAGAAGGTGCATTGCTTTGATAGTTTCAGGTTTTAGATTTTAGTTTTTAGTCGTGGGAGTTTTAATTGTTTAAAACTGTCCAGGTCGATTGATCTTGCATCTTTTGGAGCATCCCTTAACACACCGCCTTGGATGGTTTTAAAATTGAGTATGCCACCCGATTAATTTGGGTATACCCAATTTACTTGAGTTAATATAAATCATATGAAAAAAACAAAACAATAGTGATGGAGCTCTTTATATCTTTAAGAAATGCGATTCCTATGGGGGGATGGCTCAACCTCCATTACCCGTACCAGTGGCACAGCAAAATGCATATAAAAAAAAGTTAGCGGTCGAGGTTTCCTGACGGTTGAAACTAGGCTGACAGGTTTGAAGGCGAAGCGGTGATATTCCGCTAAGTAATCATTAAACTTATAAACTGATGATAACATTATTCACACACACATGCCTATAAATTCGCCCGTTTAATTCAATTTAATGCTTTCAAACATGATCACTCTATCATCTTATATCTTTTGTACCTTTAATCATCTGTTTAATTTTTATTTTGATTCAGTAGTTCTTGTGAAGAGTGCGTATTCATATGGATCGATTTGAAGAAACTGACAATGAATATTCGTTCGGGCATTGAAACAAATTGATTATGAGTCGAGATGAGATGAATCTGACAACAACTTGTTGCAGCTATATTCATCGGGACAAATGCAAGATCTGATTAGCGTGTTCACGAAGATATACGCTCTTAGAGTCGGGATGGATGTACGAAGAATCGATGCGATTATTTTCTTAGGACTATGTGTTATCATTAAAAATTTCAGGCGATTCGCATACTTTAGACATTTGGTACTGTAGCTCGTGGTGACTTGTCGGTGGGAACCTCAATTTAGTGCTCGATTATGATGCACTAAATATTAGG
>JAJJWW010000882.1:0-15305 GCA_023531295.1 Papaver armeniacum
GAGAGAGCTCACAAGGTGAGCTAGCAAGTAAGTATTTGAGTGTTGTATCTCCCGTATGAACTTGTTGTTCAATGGAAATAGTAAGACCTATTTATACAAGTCGGAGTAAAACGTACCACTGGTCTCATTAAGGAGTGGAGAAGTAAATGGGAGGAGGTGGTAACCGTATGCATGGAATTGATGTTCCATAAAGTGGTTAACGCATGGGCGGTTTTCATGAAAGCGCTAACGTTATGGAATTGATATGCCATAAAGTTGTTCGCATGTGCTTTATGTCCCATGAACGTTTCACACATAACTTCACTGTATTTACTAACGCCTCACCCTATGACACTTCCTTATGACCAGCGTAGTGTACGCGCTGTTGTAAACTGTAAACCAATGCCAAAAGAGGATCCCCGGTTTGTGTTGATGTCTCGAATATTTTGGAAAACATGTAGCACGTTGTTGTGGCTTGGCAAGTCAAGCTCGGGAACTTGCTGACTGGTGACCTTCGACGGTCGAGATTTTGCATCTTGAGAGGAGGGGCAACCGTTGATCGTTGCATATACGTTTTGGTAGCCGCGTAGTGAGGGCCAACGTGGTGGCGCTGCTAGGTTGGCATGCCGTTGGCATGGCAAGGTTTGGCATGGCCAAACTTAGGTTTCGGGCCAAAGGTTACCATATGTCGTTTGGTAACCTTGGATGGCTAGGATTTTCTCATGGGATTGAAGGGCAACCAGTTGATTGTTGCACGCCTTCGTTTTGGTAAGCATTAGAGAGAGGGCCAGCGTGTTGGCGCGGCAGGTTGGCATGCGGTTGGCATGGGCAAGGTTTGGCGTGGCCAAACTTAAGTTTTCGGGCCAAAGGTTACCATGTGTCGTCGGTAACCTTGGATGGCTAGGGATTTGCTCTCAGGATTGAAGCGGCAGATTTGATTGTTGCACGCTCGTTTTACCAGTAGTCCCAGCGTAGTGAGGGCCAACGGTGGCCGGCTAGGGTGTAATGTTAGGCTTGGCATGTGGGGCCAAGGGTTCGCCTTGGGCGTGGCTAACTTTGGCTTGGCATGTGGGGCGAGGGTTTTCCATGGGCGTATGGCGTGGCTAGGGCCAAGGCAAGGGCGTTGGCTTGGCATGATGTGACTAGCATGGCTAGGGCCAAGGAAAAGTGCGTTTGGCATGGCTAGATTGGCTAGGTTTGGTTTGGCTTGGCATGTGGGGCCAAGGGTTTGCCATAGGCGCATGGCGTGGCTAGCTTGGGCCTAGGTGCGGTTTGGCTTAAGCATGTGGGGCCAAGGGGATTTCCATAGGCGCATGGCATGGCTAGCTTGGGCTATGTGCGGTTTTGGTTTGGCATGTGGGGCCAATGGTTTGCCATAAGCGCATGGCGTGACTAGCTTGGGCTAGGTGCGGTTTCGGCTTGGCATGTGGGGCCAAGGGTTTGCCATAGGCGCATGGCGTGACTAGCTTGGGCTAGGTGCGGTTTTGGCTTGGCATGTGGGGCCAAGGGTTTGCCATGGGTGTATGGCGTGTGTCTAGGGCCAAGGCAAGGAGTTTGGCTTGGAATGATGCCTAGAATGGCTAGGGCCAAGGAAAAGTGTGTTTGGCATGGCGCGGCTAGGTTGGCTAGGTTTGGTTTGGCTTGGCCTGTGGGGCCAAGGGTTTGCCATAGGCGCATGGCGTGGCTAGCTTGGGCTAGGTGCGGTTTTTGCTTGGCATGTGGGTCTAAGGGTTTGCAATAGGCGCATGGCGTGGCTAGCTTGGGCTATGTGCGGTTTTGGCTTGGCATGTGGGGCCAAGGGTTTGCCACAGGCGCATGGCGTGACTAGCTTGGGGTAGGTGCGGTTTGGCTTGGCATGTGGGGCCAAGGGTTTGCCATGGGCGTATGGCGTGGCTAGGAGCCAAGGCAAGGGCGTTTGGCTTGGCATGATGTGACTAGCATGGCTAGGGCCAAGGCAAAGTGCGTTTGGCATGGGCGAGCTACATTGGCTAGGTTTGGTTTGGCTTGGCATATGGGGCCAAGGGGTTTTCCATAGGCACATGGCGTGGCTAGCTTGGGCTAGGAGCGGTTTTGGCTTGGCGTGTGGGGCCAAGGGCTTGCCATGGCGCATGGCGTGGATAGCTTGGGCTGGGTGCGTGACCAAGCTAGGGGTTTTGGGGTTAAGGTCGTTTGGTAACCTTAGACGGCGGGATTTGCTCTCGGTATTGAAGGGCAACCGTTGATTGTTGCACGCCTTCATTTTGATAGCCGCGTAGTGAAGGCGAGATGGTGGCTCGGCATGGGGCCATGGCGAGGTGTGTGTGGCATGGCGCAAGAGGTGTGGTGGCATGATTTGCCGTTGGCACGGGAGGTGCGGCTAGCATGGTCGGCATGCTTTAAGCCATGATCGGTGTGGCTGGCATGATTTTACATTAGCACAGAGGGTGCGGCTAGCATGGTTGGCATGCTTTTGGCGCTGATCGGTGTGGATGGCATGATTTGCCATTGGCACAGAGGTGCGACTAGCATGGTTGGCATGCTTTGGCGCGGTCGGTGTGGCTGGCATGATTTGCCATTGGCACTGAGGTGCGGCTAGCATGGTTGGCATTCTTTGGCGCGGTCGGTGTGGCTGACATGATTTGCCGTTGGCACATAGGTTCGGCTAGCATGGTTGGCATGCTTTGGCGCGGTCGGTGTGGCTGGCATGATTTACCATTGGAACAGAGGTGCGGCTAGCATGGTTGGCATGCTTTTTGGCGCGATCGGTGTGGGCTGGCATGATTTGCCATTGGCACGAGAGGTGCGGCTAGCATGGTTGGCATGCTTTTGCCACGGTCGTTGTGGTGGCATGATTTGCCATTTGCACCACGTGGGAATTAGGTTTGGCTTGTCGTAACCTAATTTGAAAAAGATACCCGGTAATTATTTAGGGACACATTAAAGGTTTCGGTAAATGTGCCTAGTAAATGCTTGTTACTTTAAATGTTGTGACATCTTTGTCGCTAGAGTTTAGTGTTTCACGATTTTAACCCTAAGCTAAAAACCACCATCAACACTCATATAAATAATTTTGATGCATCTGAAAATATTCGACGGGGTAAATACACGTGTACTCACTTTCTAGTTCGTGACTTATTTTGTCATGGTATTAATAAAGGGTTTGTATACCATTAAGACAAAACGAGTACAGGAGTCCAAAGAACTTTTTCGGTATGCATACTAGGTATGTGTACCATCCTGAGTTCACGAGTCAATTTTTTTAGTTTTGCATACTCGGTATGTGTACGAAAAGTCATTGTCGAACTATAGCTACGCGGTGCGTGTGCAGGTACATGTCTTGTGGCTCCGAACCTATAACGTTGTGCGTTATCTAATATAGTACGTGTCGTGTGTCTTATCTGGATTTACATTAGTTTTTATCTCTCTAATAATCGATTTTGAAACAATCCCAGGAATAACATCAATGACACATATCATTGTTCCGAGGGCTATTTTCAAATGATTAACTTGAATCATGAATTAGCTCATAAATAATATATTGTTCTTAACCAAATTCATCAAGTATGAGCAAATGTTCTTAAGCTTAGTCAACATATTTGAGAAAAATTAACAAGATAAACTTGACTCGGGAAATTTACATTATGCTTGTAAAGTCCAATTTAGTCATGCGACATTGTCTCATAGATAAAAAGGTGAAAACTTGAGTAATAGGTGGTTCGAGTCTTCACTTACCTTTTGTTGATGAAGTTCTCCAAAAGCTCAGGTTGATCTTCGCCTTCAAACGGTAGAACGCTTGATGATGTACGGTACTCAACTACACACTTGTATCCTAATACGAGATTTGACTAAATGTAGACTAGAAATCAAAATATAGTTTTGATCAACTAAATTTGACAACAAGATTGAGATATCAACACTTGTGAGTTTGGCCTAGCAATCTTTGTAACACTTGAACCTCCGTCTTTGTTTCTCTCCTAGCTTCTTTAAACTGGCGTTGAAATCTCATGCTATCACCCATGCTTGGATGCCCATCCGGTGAGAGTATATACTTTAGTCAAGAATTCTTTCCTTTCATCATGGTACAAGGAGAATTAACATTAAAGAGTGTCCATTTGAACCATCACTTATTGAAAAAAAATTTGACTCGAGTGTATTAGGAGACAATGCATCATCTATACATTCTAGAACTTCATCATCCCAAATTATTACCATTCCACGTATAAGCCTTCGGAGGGATCATTTTCCACTTATTTTGTCATTACCCCACAAATTATTTATTCCCAATTGGTGATTTCATCATCTTTGATTCTTGAATTACCATTACAATAGGTTTATGCTCTTTTATTAGGTCTTTCAAGCGATCTAACTTATCTTGTTTTAATCCTTGACATTCCAAGAAATTATTTTATGATACATTAATCACATGCTCATTATGTTGCACTATTGGTGGTGCATTTTGTGCGAGAATTTCTTCGATCTTTCCCTAAGTGTCTTTGCACCCAAATTGGTACTAACCTCCGTTAACGGCTCAATGTAATAACAATGGTGTCTATATTTTTTATCCAGTACGCATTTATATTTTGAAGATTAAATACATTAATTTAGATTACATAATGAAAGTTATAGCTTCGGGATTAGTGGCTTTTGGCTTTGAACCTTCCTAGTGAATGTTGTCGAATTTAAGCTTCTAGTGACACAATTGGCCTCGAACTAGTCAACTTTATAACGTAAATTGAGACAACAAGATTAATACCGTTTCTTTCAAGAACCTTTAGTTCTTACGGAGGTTGTGTTCACTTTAGCGTAGAACAACTCAGATTTTCATGAGTGCTATTAGAAAATATAGCCTAAGTATTCTCATAGAAATGCATGGTCATGCGTTTCTCACTCATATAGGTGATCTCCCATTAAGAGTATAAGAATCATTAAGAGTATCATGTCTTACTCCACTTATTTCTAAGTATAGGAATCATTAAAAACATTCATATCACTTGTACATGCAACTATGGCGGCACAAAACCTAACTGCAGAACCATGGTCCAAACCGAAACCGAAGAATTTAAAGGAACCTAATGAAACATATCCCAATGGGTTTATCATAGGAATGAGTAGAAGAAGTTTTATATCTTCTATAGTGTTCTACTTGAACTTTACATACGTTTGTTGTCTCTTTGAACAAAGATCATGGGATCTCTAATCAACATGGTAGAGTTTTATTATGAAAGTTCATGTTACAATAGAGGTGAAAACCCATTCCCTCGATTAAATCATTAATCTCTAGTCATCTAGACTTTTATTCTTTATTATACGCGGCCTATTGAGACTATTCTCTAGAGATTTTAAGACTATCCTTCATTTTTCCAAGGAAACCTGCTCCAGGAGAACTACTTTCAACGTTTCATCACACTTGGGCGATTATTTATTCGGTAAGAGAAATTCAATCAAACAAAAAATTGGGAGTAACAGTGTGGATCCATGGTTTTGTATATATGGTAACTATGGGACAACTTTGGTCATCATAAGATCCAGTAAGTATGGAAAAGTGATCCCTCTCAGGATATTGATTCATTTTGGAACTTTTGAACCTTTTCAAGAAAAGTTCGGGAAGAAAATTTCAAGGATTCGAAGACACTATAAAAAGAACTATTCAACTTGTTGGCTAGAGTATGGGCCAAATTCTAACACATCTATTGAAAGCTATTGTGCACCCTCGGACCACACTCGTCCCCTTGAATAAAAGTGATTTGGCTCCCAAGGGTATGCCAAAATCACAAGAGAGGAGAGATGACACATAAGAGGACAGAGGGAGGGCGATCGGGAAGCACATTTTTTTTTTTTTTAATATTTTGAATTATTTGATAAGGAGTACGAAGCAAATGCGCCAATTGTTCCCTCGATGCAAAGCCAGACAAATGATCCAGGTGCTATTCGCTCGCCTCGCCAAAAAAAAAACACGATGAGAACCCCCTTGTAAGACTTAGGTCATATTTCGCGGCTTGTTTATATTATATAGTTAAGTAATATCTAAAATACTTGTCTCGTCATATTTTACCCAAGTTATTATCAATGGATGACATTGAGTGGATGTTTTTGTTACTCATGACTCTTTAGCATTAGGATTTCATTTTGTTTCAATATATTATATGTAATTTATTCTTGTTACTTGACGGTAGCGCACACACTTTCTACCTCCCGGTCGGTTGATTTATTTTATCTTTCAATGTAAAAGAAGATACAATAATAATTTCAATTGGTTCACAAGAAGTGTAATCTAGATCTACAAGAACGATATACATGATACCAAATCATATTTCAAGAAATAATATATCAAATCAGTATGACCTGTTTGTGTTGTTCCCCATATTCAAATTTGAGCAAGCGCATTGTCATATGACATGTTAACTCTATGTAATTCGATTTTAGCATAAAATAATCAAAACATAAGCTCATAAGTTTTCATAGTTTAGTTTTAGAAATCAAAATCACTGTCAAAAATAATAACTTTTTTTTTTTCGGAAAGAGGACTTAAACCTCACTATATTATTTCATTAAAAAAATGACTATTCTCGGGGAATCGAGCATCATTACTTGATTACAAGATTAATACAATTCCTAATGTAGAGATTGTTAGAATCTTAATTAGCGCATCTCCTTTCCATATGTGTTTAACGTTTCTGATTTACATAAGGAGGAAATATCTGCTGCTTTCTTTATAATGTATCTAGATGTTAACTTAAAAGCATTGACCTTAAAGTTAATAGCAATACTTGTTTGATTTCCAAAATCATTACTAATCTTATATCTATATTCTCTAGCTTCAACGTATCTTCCCATAAGAAGCTTCAAAGTTGGTGTAGAATCGCTTTGAAATATGATTTGATATCCACTCCATTCAGTTGCCCATTGAAAGGCAGCTTCTGCTCCTTTCTCCTCTAGTTGTTCCCTTGTTGTGCAATGCATAGGATCCCTAGCTTCAATAGTTGTACCTGCATAGTCAATAAGTGTTAGTCCAATCCCTGAGGAAGTCAAAGGGTTGTTCATAGATAAAGCTATATTCAATCTTAGTGTCATGAATGTCAGATATTGTTCTGGTTCTCTGTCAATGATTTGAAGAGTTTCATCATACATGGGATTGTAATATAGCTTTTGCATTATGTTATACTTTGGTCCATTAACTTCCATTTGACTATTGATAAACCTTACAATGTTTATTTGTGTTTGCCACCATTTTGAGATTTTGGAAAGTAATCTCACATCGGCTTTCCCGGATGTGCCATGTTATCATTGCACGAACTCGCCCCAGCCCAAAATACATCTTCTATGTTTTCAACTTTGAAACCAATCATTTAGCCAATCGTGGTAATTATTGCTATTGTTTCTAATGTAATTCATATCATAATTTAGATGACGCCAAACCTGAATTGCGAAATCACAGTCAAGAAAGAGGTGAGTTAGGGATTCCTCACCAGAATTGCAAAGATTGCATTTAGTGTCAATGTCAGGTAGGATTGCAGCCATTCTCATACCTGTTGGGAGGATAGAATGGGCTGTTTTCCATATGAAAAGTTTTATCGTTGGTGTTGTTTTGAGAAGCCAAATTTTCCCCCAATCTGCTGTAACGATTTCATCTGTACTATTTATTGATTCATAAAGGGAATGACTTGTGAATTTACCTTTCTTGTTCAAGTTCCAGATTGATGTATCTTCTTCATCCGATTAGGAATAATTATGTCTACTACTTTTTGAACTATTGGTTGGTGAAACAAGCATTCGATTTGTCAAGATCCCAATTTGTTTTCTGTAAATAAGTGACTCACCTTGCTTAGATTTTGATTTTTATTCTTGGTTTAGGGATAGGTATGCGGTGGTACACAGGATCCAGTTGTCATCCCAGATATGTATCTGTTCACCATTCCCAACCTTCCAAGTACAGTGTTGTCTTATATGTTGAATGCCATCACGAATACCTTTCCAGACCCAACTATCCCTAGTGCCTGGTTTAGGTTTGATGTGTAATATATCATTTTAGGGTAATACTTAGCTTTCAGGAATAGTTGCGCATAAAGACTACAGTTTCCTTCAATCTCCATCCCATCTTGGCTATCATAGCCACATTAAAATTTTCTATGTTTTGTATTCCTAACCCGCCCTTTTCAAAGAGATTTACAAACCGACTTCCCAAGCTTTTAAACACACTCCTTTTTACCTTTTACATTCTTTCCATTTTCATCTTTTCCCCACTCAAAAGTTTCTCTCAAGTCTTGTTAGAGTTTTACATATCTTTTTGGGTATTTTAAAAGCAGATTCATTTGGTAAAGCTGCGAGAGAAGAAGTCACATTCTTTATCATAAGCGTTTACCAAAGATTTTATTAAGATTTATCACATTCAGTTTTGAATCCTGCAATTCATTTTTTTGTATCAGTGGTTCAAAACTTTGTATTTTAGATTTATTAGTAAAGAGGGGAGAACCTAAATATCTATCATTCAGCGGAATGGAGTTAACTCCCAGAATTTGTTTTACTTCACTAATGGTTGTTGGATCGGTTTTGGGCTAAAGCCCCGATTTACTAAAGTTTATCAGATTGACGATCCTTCTCCAAAGTTTTGAACATTTCAAACCAGATTACAACTAGTATTAGTGTTTGCTTTCTGAGAAAATAAGGCGGAGTCATGAAAAGTAGATGACTCACGAGCCCAGTGCATATCTTGAGATTTTAATTCCCTTGATCGAGTCCTTTGTTTTCAGCATTCATAATTGTTCTAGATAATGATTCCATACAACAGAGGAATAAGTATGGAGATAAAGGATCTCCCTGCCTTAATCCTCTAGAGGGTTTAAAAAAACTCGTGGGAGCTCCATTTAAAAGCAGAAAGAGTAGTAGTTGATATACATTGAAATACCAGATTACACCGAGTTTTCGGAAAAACCTAGTTGTCGCATGATAGCAATTAAAAACTTCCATTCGACCACAGCCGAACGCCTTTGACATATCGATTTTAGACCCATCAATCCTTTTTTACTTTTGGTGTTTCGCATTTTATGTATTATTTCATGTGCTATTACTATGTTTGTTCCAAATCATCTTCCGGAATGAAGCTGATTGATAGACTTGATTATTCTATCAAGCATTCCTTTCATTACATTTTTGCCATGAGTTTTGAGATTATTTTATAAGAGGTATTATTAAGGGCAATTGGATCGAAATTCAGTTTGCAGTAGTTGGGTTTAGAGTTTTAGGTATTAACGAAATAAATGAAGTATTCGGTTCTTTGGCAGATTACCGAGTTCTAAAAAATTTTGGATCATCAAAACAAGATCATTTTCTATTATCTCCCAGTTTTGTTGGTAAAAGTTAGGTGGGAATCCGTCTGGGACTGGACTTTTATCCAGGTTCCATAGAAAACAACACCTTTTTATTTCAAAGATGAGTTGGTATAGAAACTGAAAAAGTGTTATCTTCATCATTTATACATTCGGGTATAAGTTCAATCATCTGTCTATTTATATTAGGATTTGATTGTTGCAATGTTTAGAAGTGATTAGTAATACAACAAGCAATTTCATGGCCAGTATTGACCAAGTTAGTCACTATTCATAAGAGTTTCTATCTGTTTCTTCTATATCTTTTTCTTAGCTTTACTATGAAAATATCTCGTGTTTCTGTCTCCTAAGGCAAGATTTTGATCCCTACTTTTGTCCTTCCAAAACTTTTCCTTAATTGCATACCATTTGGTTAGTTGAGCATTTAGGTAGGCAAGATCATTAGATTTATTAATATAGTCTTGTGACTATTAGTCTGTTCCATTTTGCTTCTTGATGAATTCAATATTAGTTCTAATATTTCCAAAGACATTTTATTCCATAGTCGAGAGTGGTTTTGACATTTGAAAGCTTTTTGGTGAAAGTAAAAGTCAGAGATCCCCGAATTTGATTATTCCAGTGATTCTGGAATTAGGCGGCGCATTGTTCATGTTTCATCCATTCTCCGAAGTACTTGAAAGGAGTAGCTCCATCATTCCAAGTATTCCCGAGTATTGAGACTAATTGGGACATGGTCGAAGACAATGGACCCAAATGTCTTAGATTAGAATTTGGAAATTCTATGTTCCATTTATCATTTACTAGAGCACGATCTAGTCTCTTGATGGTAAATTCTATGCCCGATCTTCTATTATTCCGGGTAAAAGTGTATCCAACAAATCCTAGGTCCATTAAACCACAGTTCTTGATAAGATTTTTAAAAACAATTGCTTCACTACGATTAAACGGTGTCTACTCTTTTTTCCTCTTCATGAAGGACAACATTGCAGTCCCTATTACCATCCATGGGATGTTATGAGCTAGCCATATTTTTATTATATCCCATGAAGCAAGTTTTAGGTTTGTTCTGAGTTACCATAGAAGCCCAGTAAGCGACGGGAATTTGTTAGTGTTTGATTTGAATGTTTACATTAATGTGATTATGTTTGTAATCTAAAATTGTTATTCTCAAGTTATCTTTCCAAATAAGGCAAAGCCCTCCAGCGGATCCTCTAGGTGGAACAAACCAGTAGTTATAGACATTAACTTTCTTCATTATATTATGCATCTCCTTATTTCGTTGTTTGGTTTCAGAAAGGAATAAAATGTCAGGGTTATTCTTATCTAGTAGATCTTTAAGACTATTTGTAGTTTCAACATTTCCTAGCCCCTGGCAATTCCAGGCTATAATATTAACAAAATGCCAAAAGTATGATATTATTGGGTATTCAAACACAATTATGTTGTAAGCAGTACACATGGATACCTTTACTTGAGCATTCGTGAGTAACAAATTGAATCATCTTTGTTCCTAGATATGTTAGGTCCCTCTTTGCATAAGGGATGACTAAGAATTTCTATTGTATAAGTTATTTCTATGGCATACAACATGTTATCTAAACTACATACAATCTGAATTTCAATTTCACAGAACATGATATAATTTGAATGAGGCATGGATTTACGTGTAATTGTTTCTTCTACCCTAGTTTCATGGGGAGTGTTAATGTTATCAAGCGCTACATCGTTTTGATTGATGAGTTTAGGCTTACCTCTTTAGTTTGTGTTTACCTCCTCATCTTTTTATCTGCTTGATAGCTTTGATTATGTTTTCCTTTTGAATGCCCTCTAGAAATCTCCATCGTCTTAGATATCAGATTACGAGTTTTCCTAAAAGGATTTGGTACTTTTGTTGTTGTTGTTTGCTCTATTTGATTATTTTGCTCAAAATTTACGTGATTGACTTTATAGGATTTGTTGTTTTCCCCAATTATTTTTGTTTCCATCTCCACGATGCAGATTACCCCTTCTTTTGCTTCTACTGGTTCCTCCTTTGTCTTTTTGAGGTCTGAAATTTCTTTCCCTTTCAGCTTCAAGTTCATGAAACCTTTCCTCCTCGTTTTGATTTCCTCATTTATTTCCCTATCTCTTGCTCTAACTTGCATCATTTTCCGAGTTCTACCGATCTCAATTTTTCCTTCTTAATTGTTTTCACTGAGGATCATACAACCTAGTGAATATTTGATTTAGTTTGAAAGTTGGGAAGATGGGATTATGATTTGAAAAGGTCTTTGTCTTCGATTAAAGAAGAGAGGTAAGACATCTGCCAGAAAAAGTTGTGAATCAAACTGATTTTGAATTCTCTTTTTGTTCTTCTTCTTTTCTGATTTTTTTCCTCGATTAGGGATTTGATATTTTTGGGGCATTTTTTCTAACCCAGATACGAGTGGGTACTTCCACTGGTGGTAAAGATCCAATCTGTGTGTTTGTTTTAGCGACACGTATATCATTTCCTTCCATTTATTAAGGGATTTGTAGTAATAGCTAAGAGGAAACATTGTCCTTCTAAGGGGAATACACCTTGCACCTGAGGGTAAAACAGTAAATTAAGTTAAAAATTGGATCTTCAATCGAAAGAAAATAGAAAGAAGAAGAAAATTGCAGAGACAGATTAATCGAAAAGATCAGACTTCAACCCGGACACTGCAAAAAATGATGGATTAGTGCAATTGAAGATTGGAGTCAGTATAACTAATAGTATCGGAATAAAAGTGCAGAAGTGGTCGAGCTTAATTAGAGAAACAAGTAAAACGAATTGAGGGAGAATAAAACAATCAAGATATAGGGAGGGAGGAAGAGAAAAAAGCAGTGGGTGTTGTTGTAGTGAAGTGATGAGTAGCTTGTGGCTACGAAAGCTTCCTGGAACTTAATTCTTTGTGACTAAATTAGCTGGAGGCTGAAGTATCAAATAACAATGGTGACTTAGTGGCTTAGGATCTTTGAATCTTGGTGTCTTGGTAACAATGGTGACTTAGTGGCTTAGGATCTTTGTATCTTGGTGTATTCGTAACAATTGTTACTTAGTGGGTTAGCATTTTGAGAACTTGCGTCTGTTGTCTCACTTGTGTCTTGGTAAAAATGGTATTTTAGTAGCTTTGAGACCTGAAACTTTGAGAGCTTAATCTTTGAAATTTAATTTCCTTCCATAGGAAAACTGAGTTTTAGCTCGACTTCCGATTTGGTTCCGCTTAAAAAGTCACCGAGAAAATGTATAACGGGAAAATAACGGCTATATTTGGCTGAACATTTGCTTTTCCGAGCTTAAAGAAGTCTGAGAGCGTTTGGCACTGAACCTAACACTTCCAGATCTTTTTTGTCAAAAATAATAACAAAACGATCGATTTGATTATAACCGTACGATCGTATCGACAACGAAACATATTCGATCTGACATTCTCTTCCACGATAACAACAAAAGAACATGCTCATTAAATTTGGACTCACTAATTATCATAATTATATTATTACAAAATCTCGATCAAGAATCAAATATTTTAATGGAGATTAATTATTCTTTATCATTGTGTGTAAATATTTTTGTATCCAAGCCATTATTATTTGTTTTAAAATTATAGAATAATTCAGAATGATCAGGGAAACAACAGATCTTAGTTAACTGGAAAGTGTACCCATTCCACCTTTAATTATCCGGTCCTTCTTCATTGAGAGGTGATTAAATAATCTTGATTGATTTTTTTTTTTTTTTAGCTTTTCACTTTCTAATCTCGTCTGTTTTTCTATTGACTTTTTTGACTAGACTACTTTGACTAGAATTTGACGAATCAATGAGTTTGGAAGCCTAATTTTTCATTTTTTTTTTAAGCTTGTGAGCCAGCTAGGTTAGTGTGCGCACCCATGCTTCAGGCTGGCTCAGCCCCTGATGACCAATGGGTTATACCAACTATATACTTGACTACAAGATGAAAATAAATACTCTTTTCGTTTTTTTTTTAAAAAAAGGCTAAAATAAAAATGTGAAAGTATCTTCTTTTTTTTTCCAAACGGAAATAGTATTATGACATTTAGAGAAGGGTTATACCACTTGGTAGTACAATGGATTCTCAATCCTGAGAGAGTTTGCGAGTTCGACTCTCAGTACCCCTTCATGGAGAAGACTTTTAGTGGCATCCATTATGGGATGGAATTCTTCAATACACTTGCAAAAATCCTTGAAAATCCGTAAGGTTAGAAGATCACACTAGAAGTCTAGAATATGTCGTTGGAAGTTTTAATGCCATATGAATTGAAGCTCGACTCTCATGCATTTACTACTGTCATTGAATTCTCCAGTTTCCACACTAAATAAGTGTTGCATATGCTTCTATCGTATGGTGGTGCATATGGCTCTCATTTATTATGCAACGTCTGAAAGTACCCTCAAAGCTAAAACTTCCAAGACAGAGTTCATATTGACTATACCTATCCACATTCCTATTTTTGGAATCATGATTAAAACCTACTATCTAGTTTGAGTAATGCTCTTTGGACTTTTATCATTTGTTATCTCAGTGGAGTCATTAACAAGGTTAGGTGACCAGTATGATCTCGAAAATAAATACGAAGAGACCCCGTAAAATCATTAATATCTTATTTTGTTAAAGTATTATGGGTCCTTTTAACTTGTATACCCGTATACATGTTAAGAAGGCATTTATGACTCACTTTAAGGGAAAATCTGCTATTAATAGCTCACTTTTTGTCTTGGAATTGATAAATTTTATTGAAGTTGTAGTTATCTTCTTAAAATACGTTTTACATGTTTTTTATAAAATATTAATCTCATTTATACCCTTATGGGTATACAATTGTAAAAACTTTATCATGCCAACTCATACTTTCATTTCTACGACTTATATTTCATGTGTATTTTGAGTTTTTGGCAGTATCAACAATTGACTTTTGTGTTTATCTAAAAATTTGACCAGAAGATAAAATGTGTAACTCTATGCTCGGTTAGTTATTTATCACGTTAACAATTACAAAATCTGATTTTGTTAAATATTAACCACAAAACAAAACAAATAAACAATAAAAAAAAAAATGAGAGTATACCCTCTTCAAATCAAAAATCTGTAAGAGAAGTACGTGCCAGTGCCACTCCCACTATGGCTATTTCGGTATCAATAGGCTAATGGGAAGAAAAACCGCGGAACAACTAAAGAAATTCAAACGCAACAAATTACACAATTAATCCAAATTTCAGTAATAAACGGGTGTGGAGTGTGGATTAAAAAAAATAATAATCTCGGAACGAATATTTAGCTTTGTTAATCTATTCATTAAAAAAATTGTTATAAGAAATGGGACCCAATTATTTATGTCAGTTCAATACATTTCAAGGGTACTATTGTAAATTTCTTGTTATATATCATTAATAGGATCGATATTAATTAGTTTGTTTGATAAGTATTAATTATGATCTTGAGATTTGAATAGGAAAGTTGGAAAAACAAGATAAATATGAGTCATTAATGCCTTCTTTAACATGTATACAAGTTAAGAGAACCCAAGTATTATTTATATGACTATTACAAGGGTTATCAAATTTCAAAGGATTACCAAATTCATGCTCCCTCCGTCCATTTTAGATGAAATTTTTAAATAATCCACTAGATTCCAAATCCACACTAAAATCTAGGAAATAAAACAGTCCTCGCCGGTTGATCCACTGGATTGGTGATGCCTTACGAATTTTGATGACCGCTGTAATAGCCTTGTTTCTCCAAAAACAATGTTAATCTGTAGTCAAAATAAACCAACGATTTATTTATCACTTAAATTTTTTTATCGACAATTCTCTTTTTACTAATAAGACTGGGAGACTCAACAACCCTTTAAAATAGAAGGTCAGATATACCCATAATCCTGGCTCCGTCACTGTTGCACAACCTATATTCAAGATTTTAGGAATACCATGACTAAAACTTACTTCCCAAAATGTTGCAATCTTTAGGATTAATCTAGCTGCTAGATTAGCACCCATAA
>JAJJWW010000883.1:0-164591 GCA_023531295.1 Papaver armeniacum
AGATGAGTAATATAAATGACGCAATGAATGACAACATCCAAAACACGAGAAAGATATGAAGACCTAGCGAGATCTAGGAGAGTTGCGAGATTATATATTTGTACACTTGCGATATTTCGCAAAGTCATTCCCGAAAATAAAGGACAGACTTAGTTGTCATCCATTATGTAATACCCTATATAAAGAGCCGAGCGAGGTCTATTGGAGGGGGATCCTTTTTCGAGTGTTGGGCAAGTCATTAAGAGAGAGAAAGTTTAGAGTGATTGTAATTCTTTAACTGATTTCCATTTCATATTGTAATCATTTTAAGAGTTTAATCAATAAAAATTACAATTGTTCATCCTTAAAATGATTTGATTGTATAGATTCTTGTGAGGGGTGTAGTGTAGGATTTCCTGCAACTACATATTGGCGCTATAAACAGGGAGAGAGTGAAGATTGACACCGTGATTTGAAAAAATTTGGAGTAATAGGGAAAGAATTTCATATAATTTTCAACAACTTCTTGAAATTGAGAAATGGCTAGAAGAAGGCCGTGCATCCGAGCAAACCAACAATTGTTAGGAGAGTAGAGACTTCTTGGAGAAATGAGAAATGAATGGGGAATCCTCAAGAATCAACACAAGAAATGGAAGAAAATCAAATTCAATCACCAATTCAACCCGATCAATAGAATCAGGATTATGATAAGAGTAAGTGTGCATACTTGGAGATCGACTACCGGGACGAAAGGGGAGAAGAACAACAATTGGTAAAACAATGGACAAGAGGAGAGAGACAAGAGAAGGGTGGAGAAATAATTCATGGAATGAAGAGATCGCAGCATTAGAGGCAGCATTTATGACAAACAATACATGAAGAAAAGGCGATTAGAGGCAGAGGAACGCAAATTTGACAAGACAAAATCATGAGTTGAGGATGAAAACATGAGAGATTACAAAGAGAAGGTCGAGAAGCACTACAAGGTCAAGCCATGATCAATTAGAGAGGAAATAAGGAGAACTTTACCTATAGAAAATGCTGATGAAGAAAATCGAGAGGAAGCGCAAAATCCAAGCGTAGAACATTGCGAGAGAAGAGAAATGATGGAAGATCATTATACCCCACATCCCGAGACTCTTCAAAATGGGAGAAATGATGGAAATCAAGGAAATAGGCAGCGTCAGGGGCGGAATAATCCATCTGATAAAGAAAATCAGGAAAAGGAAGAATATTGCATGGGAGAGAAGCACGGAGGAAGCAAAAAGAGATTGAAGATGAAATTGAAAGACACTATCGTCGAACAAGCATGCCTAGCTCACGAGGGGGAAAGATTAAGAACGGAAATGGAAGAACAGGAATTGGAAGAAGCAATTCGCTAGAATAATCATGATAATCGAGAAAGAAGGCGAGAACAAAATCGCAACAATGGTAATATCAATGAAGAATATGAAAGAGTACAAAGGAGAACCGATAGGTAGCAAAGAAGAGAAAATGATAGATATAACGGTGTGCAAATTTGTGAAAGAGATGAAGGAGAAGATCGCAGAGAAAGACGAGGAGAGAATGATGAACAAGAAAGTCAAAGCAGACATGAACGCAGGAGAAGAGAGGCGGAACTAAAAAGACCAGTAGATTCAAATTCTGATGTAAATGAACAAATCCTGAGAGAATTAGCATAAATGAGAGGAATGCTGAACAGTAAAAAGGGAGGAGGAAAGAGACAATTGGATGAGGCCATCGAGGAAGCTGCGAAAACTCCATTTACACAAGAAGTACAACTAGGAGGAATACCCCCAAAGTGTAATTTACCTGCGTTAACCAGCATTTTTGATGGAACAACTTGTGCAATACAACACATCAAAGCTTATGTGAGGTGTATGTTACAATTGGAAAATCATGATGCTATATTGTGCAAGTATTTTGCATCAAGTTTGACAGGAGAAGCATTAAAATGGTTTGAAGGTTTACCAAGAAACAAAATCACATCATTCAACCATTTACAAGTTATATTTTTAGGGGCGTACATAAGTAATAATTCCTCGCGACCAGGTATTGAAGATGTATTTGGGTTAAAACAAAGGGTTGGCGAAAGTTTAAAACATCTGACCGTGAGGTGGAAGACAATGTGTAGCGATATGGTCGGTCGTGTGGATGAGAGATATCTCATTTTATCATTCATTAATGCTATGTTGCAACCAATCTGTTATACATTCAGGTTTTTAGAATCAAGAATACAATCACAATGACTGAGTTACGAGAACTTCAGGAGGAATACATTGCTCTAGAGGAAAAGAAAAATGAGATGGAATCATACCCTGTCGCGAATGCAAGTTCAAGAGCTGCGAATGCAAGTTTGTTACCTAAGTTGATAAACACAGTGGCGAGCACCTCGCAAGGTCAACAAGAAATGATAACAGATGATGGTCAGCAAAAGTTAGTAGCCATGGGAAGTCGCGATCAGGAAGAATTTGAAAGAGAAAGAAACTTCAATAACCGTGGCGGAAATAACAAAATTCACAGACTGATCAGCCAAGAATATGGAGGTCAAAGGCATAATTATCATGTAGGGCGCTTATAACATGGCAAGATGGAGGAAATCAAGATGCCCCCCACCGAATGCCAGTGTGAGAAAACAGGCTATAATCCTGATGGAAAATATACCTGCACCATGGAACATGGGAATGAACCGCCTCCGTGTAATGTGTTTCATAATTGCTCCTATCACCATTTTCATGGACACCCAACGAATGATCACAAATATAAAGAATCATCCTTAACGATAGACCAGGGGAAGCTTAAATCATTTCTTAAAATCTGAAGAGAAGGCTCCAACCATTACCACCACCACCAGAAATCTACAGTAAAACACAACAAAAGGGGAAAGAAACATTTGTAGGTAGAAGTTGGAGCGAAAGCCAAAACTTGTTCTCAGAACCCTATCGCATATCTGCACAGACAATTGAAGATTTTCATGATAGTGTTCTCGTGAGGGTTTTTTGCAAAAGATGTTGACAATAGAGAAGTAAATGAACATCGCGAAGAGCATCGCCACTAAAGGAATGGCAAATGCATTATTTCTTTTACCGCAGTATGAGGTACTCCGAGGGAGGAGAGATGATGACAACCATTAGTGGTAAGATTGAGATTAACCCAAAAACCCGTTGATGATGAAGATGATGAGGCGGAAAAATCTTATGGGCAATCAATAGAATCTGAATTGATACCGGAAGCTCTCAGAACATCCTTTTTATCATACAAGACTATGGGAGGGAAAGACGAATATTTGATACTCAACTTATAAGATTTATGTGGTTTTAATG
Source organism: Papaver armeniacum (assembly GCA_023531295.1). Classification (NCBI taxonomy): domain Eukaryota; kingdom Viridiplantae; phylum Streptophyta; class Magnoliopsida; order Ranunculales; family Papaveraceae; genus Papaver; species Papaver armeniacum. The sequence continues at coordinate 3,303 of JAJJWW010000883.1, forward strand.
GTACTCCAATAAACCTAAAGGAGAAGCTCTATATGTGAATACCAATTTAAAGGATTATCAACTGAAATTTTGTCTTGCATAGTCGATGTGGAGTCCCCCATAATGCATTAATTGGGCGACCTTGGTTACATGAGATCTGGTGTAGATCGACTTACCACCGGTGCATCAAATTTCCTCATCCAGGTGGTGTTGGAGTTATAAAAGGAGATTGGGCAGAGGGACAAAAGTGCTATGAAGTTGATGTGGAATCATGCGAGGAAAGAGCTGCTCAAAAGAAGAATCAAAGCGAGAACATCAAAGAAGAACAAATAAGGGGAAAGACTTATGGTGAGACACAATAGAAGTGAGAGATGAAGATATATCATGTAAAACCAATGCTTGAAGATAGGTTGGAAATTGCGATGGTTTGTGAAAAGGGAAGGCAATATCAGGAAATTTAAATGAAGAAGCAGAGAGTAACAAAAATAAGAGGTGTAGGAAATGAATAAGTGATTTTAGATTTGTGAAAGGTAAAAAAAAAATTGTTTTGAGACAAAGACATGTCAAAAGTACAAAGAATATGACGATCAAGAAGGAGTACGAAAGGCTCATGAGGCAGAATATATGAAAACCTCGTTAAAGAATTACGGCGAGATCACAAGAAACAAAGCAAGACTATGCGATAATTTCGCAAAGATAATGAGAAGAAATAATCAAAAAATCAATGATATATACGAATTGGACGAACCTTTTTATGGCGTACACCTAGTTCGCGAATGATATTTCGCAAGAGGCAAATGTAAGACCTAAAGTGCATCATATAAGGGGTATCTCTTGACATGGCTTAGGAAAAGGTTACACCCTCGCTCCCTCGGAACCCGAGTCATGAAAATTTGGGGTCAATAAAGCCCATCCTGGGGAGATACCTTGGATTTCCAACTATATATATAAGGTTATACTGTTGGACGACCGAGGGTCTCTTTCAAGGAGTCAGTGTATGACCAAGGCGCCGAGGTACACGTGGTTGAGCCAAGAGTACACAGGGCATTTGAAGTGTCTCGGCCATTCTTGGCAAGTCTTGCACATCGACCGGCCCAAAGAAAACTCCACTTAGGGTGCGGTCTCGAACTACAAGCCTATAGGTATAAGGGATAAGAGGCTGCGAAAACAACTGGTTGTTGTTAAGACCGGATGGGAGGATATAGTCTTGTATGGCCGATGTACGCCTCTTTGAAGGGGCAACCGTGGAGATGATAAGGGCGGCACCCTCCATTAGGGGAGCCGATAAGTGTCTTAAGACGCAAATGTCACGGGGCTTTATTTTCGGCAAGAAAATTTAGGCTTGTCATATTTGTGCGATGATCCTGAAGAGGCAATAATACTAACGCGAAGATAAGACGAGATCAATTGGTCTTTATATGAAAATGTAAAGACGTCCCCCGTGATTTCGTCACAAGACGGAATGTCATGGGGCTTTATTTTCGCAGAAGAAAGTTTAGGCCTATCATATTGCTTAATAAAATTATCTGCAGAGGCAACAATACTTAAAGAAATGATAAGGCAAGATCAATGGGTCATTACATGAAAATGTAAAGACGTCCTGCGATTTTGTCGCAATGACGAGGGTGGCGCAATAAGACCTTTAACTAGGAAGGCAAAATAAGACCACACAAGAAAATGAGTAAGCAAATAAGCTTGCGAAATGATTATATGCAAAACAAATAAGTTTGCGAGTATACACATGGAAACAACCGGGGAAAATTTGCTTGTACGAAGATTTAGCGTTGTCTTGATTATGAAACTCGAGGCGTATTATTACTTAAAAGGTTCTCGACTAAAATCTCTCATTTGAAAACAAATAACGAGAGGCAAATATGGGAATGAATAGGATATAAACTTGTTATTTATTTTCATATGATAGATTTACGCACTCATAATATTGATTAATCGTATTGCAAGAAAGAATTGTTCTTTTAACATAAAGGAAAAAGACAACGAGTATAATTTGTATTTGAAGATCCAAGAGATTTACAAAGAAGAAGTTACAAAAATGGAAGACTAAAAGGATAAATGGAGATATTACAAGAAGAGAAAGAAGAAAATGGAGCTATTTCTTAGTTCATTCTTCTTTTCATCAGATCTTCATCGATTCCTCTTCTTCGCTAGCATCACTATCGGAGACATCCAAGGAAGGCATATTTTCAGAATCTCATCAAGAAGACAAGGATATGAAGAAAGAAAATATTGTGGTGTCGCAGATTGTCTAATAGTTTGATTAAAGCGAATAACATCATTCTTGAAATTCGCTACAGAGTTTGCAGCAGTTGCTTCTTCAACTTGGAATACTTGTCATTGCGAAGAGAGAAGTCCTTTGCAAGTTGTTCTTTCTCGATTCAAGTTCTTTTAATTCTTGTCTGAAACCTCTTCTCACTTACTGTGAACATATGACAATGAATTAGTAACTTAATAGCAATTTCACAAAAAAGAAGCGGTAAAGTAAAGAAGAACAGTTAACAACCTTCTCTCGTCGGGAAATCATATCTTTAACCAAGGCGGTATGCTCGGCGTGAAGGATAACATTAACACCTAAGTTATTTCGGCATTATCTAGAACTTTCGCAGCCCAATGCGAATTCATAAATCACTATTTATGAGAAGAAAAGAAGGAGTTTGATTCTCTCTCTCCTTAAGTATAGCATTTTGACGAAGAGATTCATCCGTTCAATTTGGACTTCAAGAAGAGTTTTTGAAATTTCGCTAACGCTTGGGCACCTTGATTAGCAATGCGATCTTTGTCATCTATAAGGTTACTAATTTTCTTCCTTAAAATATTAGTTTTCGTGGGAACTAAGGTATAAACGTTTAAATCGGTTGGCTAAACCTAAACTAGATCTATGATCAATTTCTAAGAGGTGAAATTGGGTTTGAAGTTCGTTTAGTGGAAGAGATCTAATTTTGTTATTTGAAGAACTGTTTAAAGATTCGTTGAGATGAGCAAGAAGATGATGAGTGCCAAATATTGCATATTTCTACATCTATTTATTGGCATTTAACTCATCTTTTTGTGCTCAAAATCGAGATATTATCCCAGTTATTATTTTCTTTGTTTTGAGAATAAATATTTGTCTTAATTAATTTTGTGTTTTTAGGTAGTAAATAAAGTTCGGAGAAGTTGAGGAGCCAAAAGAGCGTAAAATTGGAGGCAAGCGTCTATGGGCGAAAGCCAAAGCCCAGCAGCATTGTTTCAAACTTGACAAGTAGCAACCCATTTACAAGACATGGGCTTGAGCGGTCAAGACCCGGCCCATAATCCAAATCCAAGACCCGTTTTACTACGAACCGTGAGATTTGCTCCATCTACATCCAACGGTCGCTCCTCCCATCGCATCGACCTTAGCTACACCCGCTCAACACCAAGACACCTATACCCTTATCCTCGGCCAAACCTAATTTCATTTCTCTTCCCTTCACTGACAAGTGCGAGCTCTCCCTCCCTCTTCTCCCAGGCCAAAAATGGCGAGCCATCTTCTTCCGCAGCCCAAACAACAACGGCCTCCAACGGTCAGCAGCTAACCTCAGCCCATTACCTCCTACTTGCTTTTATTTCACTCATAGCTTCTTCCTAGAAGCTAAGTGAAGATGAAAAAGAACAGGTTAGGTTTCATCAATATTTGGGGAAAATCAAAGTAAAGGAGTTTCAGCGGTAAACAGATGACGATTCGGAGGGGTATGGGCGAGAAAGGGTATTGTTTAATTTATATTTTGAAGTAAATAAGGGTTTGGGAATTGCATGTATAAATGGGGCTTTTGGGTGTTTGTTAGAACGGATGCCTCGGACTAGCCGGTGCACAAACTTAGTTTAATTTGTGTTTAATTGTTCATTTGATGTTCTAGTTTAATCACGCTAGGATTTAAATGAAACCCTGATTCTTGGTTACGTGGTTCAAGTTTGTGTTTGAGTTGTTTTTGCATGCTTAAATTATAAGATATCTTCAATTCTAGTATTACAACACTTTACTCTCACAATGAATGCCTTGTATCCATTGTAGTTAGCTAAAGCTGTGTTGTTTGTGCTTGACTCAAGCCTTAGAGATAGTTGCTAATTCCCTTGACTAGTTGTGCTTAACTAGACAATTAGTGCTCTGGGTTAGTACTTTAGTTGTTAATTGAAGTAGTACTTGGTGAAACTCCTTAGATGAGTGATTAACTTGACACATTATCCTTATCTTTTCACGGGAACAAACACTCAAACTAGTTGAATCCCATAACATGAATCGGTGGTGGATTTGATAATCCTAGTGCCTGTAATCTCTATAATTGTATTTCATCTTGTTATCATTGTTACAACCTTCAACTAGTCGTTTTACACCCACGACTCATATATTTATTGTCACTTCACTAGAAATCGATTAGAGTAAGCCTTCGATCAACTCTATAGCACATCCATTTCCACCCGTGGATCGACCCGTATTTGCCCTGTTTTACATTGTAGACACCGTGCACTTGCGGTTTATAATATTGTAGGTTTCTCGGCCTACCAAGTTTTTAGCGCCGGCTAACGGGGACTTGGTAGTGTCTTGTGAGTGATCATTTGCTTGCTTCACTAAATTTCAGTTCTCCCTGTACATATTTGCCTTGAATTATTATTTTAATCCTTTATTAGTGTAATTCAGTGAAATTTTGCTTTTTCCGCAACTTTTTACATCTGCCATGTAGAGTAGCGTAGTATAATCATCTTGCGACCTTTTTGTAGCTTTCACTTTGGTTATAGTAACCCGCATCTTAGTGTTAGTATAACTCTTGATCCCGATCCCGGTCAAATAAGCATGACACCTGCTTTGTTTTCCCCCTTGTCGGTCAAATTACTCTCGAGGCCTATCTTTGGTGTTAATATCATCTTTGTCTTTGGTGTAACTTGCACATCAGAGAACTAAAACTCTTTGTTGAGCTAACAGTCTTTGGTGGTGCAGGTGAGCCAACCCAAGGAAGACAAGGAAAAGCAGACTTGAGGTTAGCCTGTGAATGAGTCAGAATCGAACCAGGATATCTGCATTAGCATCATCACCGTGCTCAACTCCAGCCCCCAAGTCATGGAGTTTGAGCAAAACCATGCATAATCTGTGAAATCCAATTTGAATTCTTGCTTCTTTCAATTAAGTTCTTTGTGCATAACAACTTTGCAACACATAGTTAAGCGCATAAATATGAACTTATTGGCATAAACCTCTTGGCATGAATGTATGAAAGCAAGCTGCCTTGCTAAGGATTGCTCCATTCTGAATTGTGTGCTCTGTGCTTAGTTTCCATCCCTTAACTTTCATTGGGTGTTACGTGGTTGAGATCTTACCTTACATTGCCCTATGCCCAACTCCATTTTGAAGGCGTGAGTCGAGTTGCAACTCTGGATAGCCAAGTCTCGCTGCAGGAGGCCTATTGAGCCAAGTTGTTGCCGGACCCGTGCATCTGCTGCAACTTGTGTGTAACCACCGTGAACCTTTGATGTTGTAAACGGTATGCCATGCTCACATGAGAAATCATTTCTTGTCAGTAATTGCAAACTGCCAAAATCTATTGATAGACCTTGCCAAGCCAACTGTCTTACACTTTTGGTGCATGAACCTCGTTGTGACACTGTCCATGAAACCGACCCGATTGACCCTATCAACCCCGAGCTTACCATGCACTCTGTTGAGCCATCTACACCTAGTGTGAGCAATTGAGCCAAGTGTTTGCCAAACCCCTTGCATGCTATAATCGCCTAATTAAAGCCATCCACACCCTTGTGTGATCGGTACATTGAACCCCTTGCATGCTCATTCCCCCGTGCAAACTTGTGTGATTACTCATTGTGCAAACCTGCTTGAAATCTTGAGCTCACCGTACTCTGACATCACCACCTACTGTATCTCGCCCGCATCTTCGCACACGATTTGTAAACTTGAGTAGCTTGCTTCATTGATTGACTTTGTCATACGGTTGTGCATCCGTGAACCAAAGATCGCGATTTATGTGAGAACTTTTTATGCTTGAATGAATGATTGAGTGGTGATTTTACATTATTTTGCTCACTTGTTGTATGTCACACACAAACACCTGACTCTTGATCCATGCTCAATAACTGTGATGTCATGTAATCTCTACCGAAGAACTACCAAAGATCACTGTGTGCTTAGCCTCGCCAATTAGGTGTCATTTTCTTTTGTGAGTAGTGTCTCTCGTGTTGTGCATAAGCCGACCTGCACACAACCTCGTGCAACCTGTCTCTGCTTGGTTCGACAATCTTTGGGCTGTGCATAACCTTTGAAGCCCACATAAACTGGGATGTGCATAACTAGTGAAGCCCACTTAAACCAAACTCAAGCCCACTTAAACCAAACTAAAGCCCACTGCACCTGGCTTTGCATAACAACTATTTAATGCAAGTCTTTCAGCTGCATATAACTTGGCCGCACATAACTTTGGGCTGCACATTTGCGACGAGCACCAAGCACTCTGTGTGCTCAATTCTAAAATTGGGTACCATTTTCTTGAATCATTTTTTTGCGTCTCTTGTGATATGATTTGATGTGTGCTAGCTATGGTTGCTTCTTTTTTAGTTTAAATTGAGTTGCTGATCATGTCGGGATTTTGGTCTGCAATCGGGATGAAAACAAATCCATCAGAGAACTTGCTTTACGGGCATGCTTCCGAGTATGAACTCCCACACCCATGATGATTTTAGGGAGTATTATGAGCCATCTCGGGGCCCTGACCTTGAATGCATGTACCCTAATCATTTTGCACGAGATGTATCATTCACCACGGTGGGGAGTTGAACAAATTTATACTCCCCGGCCTCGTATATGCACTCGGTGGAAGAAAACCTCATACTCATAGAGCAAAAACAACGCTAGGTTTGAATTGAATGCATTGCACGATCATCCATCTAGCAACATGTCCGAGTATCCTTGTGTAGTGAACCTGTGCACAACCATATGAAGAATATCCATATGAGGCATGCATACCCACTAGTGAAGACTCTCCTTGATTGGCTTGACTTCACTTGTTCTTAGGATGAACTGATTCATTTACAAAGAGAAGAATGGAAGGAAGTTCATGATAGGATGATTATTGTCCCTAATAAAGTAAATCTTGAAAATAGTGTTTCTATTCCTACTCATGCAGCTGACAATGAACATGAACCTAATCTAGAGGTAAATGAGTGCACTAGAAATGCTACAATTTTGAATAGGGAAATGCATTTTGTGATGATGATGATGATGATGATGAATATGATATGTTAGAAGAGCATGTGTATGCTGAAAATATGGTGAAACCTTTGGGTTCAGAGACATTAAGCTTCTCTTCTGTGAACCTTATGAATGATGCTTCTTCTAATATTCATACATGTGATGCTGATTTGGGGTTTGAACAAGTGTCCTGTGAAAGTGAGCATGCTATATCACCTGTTTCTTCTGATTATCTTATGCATGAGAATGAAATTTTGAGTAATGATGATTATGACATGGAGATTGATGAATTGTTTTATGCAGGTGAACATGATTTGTCTAATTCTCACCTAGGTCACAATGTGAAGTTTCTTGTGATCTCCTATGCATGAAACGAAGATGATGATTATGGACTAGGGCTTGTAGAAATGTTTTATGAACATGAGCATGTCACAACACTTGTAGACGATTTGGGAGATATTGTTTTGAGTGAAATCATTTACTCTTGACTCACACATATGAACAACTTAGACATGCCCAACATCATGCCCATGTTACAGTCTGTTAGATTTCCACCCAACCTAGGTTTGGCTTGTAACAAAATTGCAAAACCAACTTTTCTCAAAATGCCTAATATAGGCCTAGAGCTTTGTGCTTCCCAAGTCCTCTTGGACTATTTTGCATCAAAGTATAACACTTTTTTAAGGAGCCACGGTTGGAATGTGTATATCGCACTGTTCTTAGCAAAACTCATTTTGAGTTAGACCTTTTGCATGATGTACCTTTAAAATTGCAAGATTTTGTGCTCAAGAACACATCTGTTGACAAGTTTAGGTTTGGGGGAAAATCATTCACTTGTGCGACCTTACTTGCACTCTCATGTTATATTTGTGTAAGGCTGTTGATGTCTCTGCATATTTTCTTTTGGGTTGATCCTCAACTCTTTAGATTGTTGGTATATGGTGAATTTTCATTGTATATAATCCAGTAGGTTTTGTTAAATTTTCTTTCTTGAATCGGTTGAGTCTTCTTGTGCATATATTGTGCTAATCCGATATGATCTCACTGCGAGAATGTTGGATTCTAGCCTTGACTAATGAAGCTCTAACCTTGCTCCCGCCCCACATATCAGGTAATCTCTTCCCTTTTCTCTTATCAACATAGTTCTCTTAGTATGTATTTGTTTAAATTCTTCTTATCATGTTGACACATTGAGGACAATGTTTGATTTAGGTTTGGGGGTGCATTTGCATATAGAGTTTTTAGTCTTTTATTTCAAAAAAAAAAAAAAAAAAAAAAAAAAAATCAAAAAACTTTGTAAATACTTGCATAAAAACCTCCAACTTTTAGAGATTTTAGAGTCACTAGCATGCTTCTAGCTATGTTTACATAGAGAGTCTGACCGAAATACAGAACTTGGAAATCTTGGAGAACACAATCGGGTTTCTTAGTTGATTAGAGCGTTAAAGTTGGATTTAACCATCTGGGAGGGCTAATTAGGTCTTCATTTAGATATTCGGTAGTAGAATTGTGATCACCCACAGTGGAGACTACCCATTTTACATCAGCGAGGCACCAACCTTCGGTTTTTATGACTTTCTAGAAAATTTTGTTAGAGTGTGTGTGTCCCAATACGTCAATTAGGGTAGGAATGGTGAGCTACCAACTTCGCACCACTTTGCAAGACTACTTTTGATCTCTTGAGTGCTAATTTTGTCAATCATGAGGGTGACGTTTAAAGATGAAAACTCCTTCTAAATATCGATTTGCAGTTAGCATCACTTTCTCTCTCCCTCTCAACAACATCAACACATTCATAGAAACACATCATCGTCAAAGAAGCGGAGCATCATCGAATATTTGAAGAAAAGTTAAAATAGTCCAAGGTTCACGTGCAACAAAGAAAAGAAAAGAAAATAGGATGAGAATTAATGAAGTTTGTGAAATCAAGACAATACAAGTTTTATTGTTTTATTGTTATTTTCATTTCATGTATGTTCAAAAAAAAAAAAAAAAAAAAAAAAAAAAAAAAATTGTTTGTCAAGTTTTTGTGAAGTTCGGAAGTTCATCATCAGCTATTGAAGACCGAAGACCGAAGATTGAAGGCGTTTCTATGAATCTTTGAGAGAGTGATATTAATTGCCGATCGGGTGAGAAGGTAAGTGAGTACTCCCATCCTTGCTAATGGTTGATTTCCTTTCTTAGAGATCATCGGAAAAAGATTCTTTTGTCCACAAACTGGTGAGTCTCCGTAAATTATTTCGGAAGGTTATCCTTCTTACCTTCAACGTGTGCGAGATTTTCTCTCTTTATTCTGCTGCACACATGAGAGACTAAAAAAGCGATCTTTTTGAGTGCAATTATCATAAAACCCTAATGGTGAGGCGAAGTCGAGGCTTATGATCACAATCGAATCAATTCTTTCATATGGTATGGTTACTTAAACTCAGCACTTAAGGATGAGAATGCGTTCTTTGGTAGTTCTAACTTCTTGTTACTAGCATGCGAAACTCTATGTCCTCATAGCTCCTTGCATGCTTGAGACTCTTTACACTCTGAAGTTGGAGAAGGTTTTATGGGTACACCTACTGGTAAACCCTCACGAGACTACAACTCGTCCACTAGGGACACCTAGGGGTTTAAAGGCTTAGTGCATACGCTAAATGCATTCGAGAGACCAGCGGCAGTGGTATAGTTAGGATTTCCCTAATTTGTTTCACTTGAGGACAAGTAAAATTGAGTTTGGGGGTATTTGATGAGTGCCAAATATTGCATATTTCTACATCTATTTATTGGCATTTAACTCATCTTTTGTGCTCGAAATCGAGATATTATCCTGCATTACGTATTTTCTTTGTTTTCAAGAATAAATATTTGTACTAATTAATTTTGTGTTTTTAGGGAGTAAATAAAGTTCGGAGAAGTTGAGGAGCCAAAAGAGCGAGAAAATTGGAGGCAAGCGTCTATGGAGCGAAGCCAAAGCGCGCGCGCATCGATTGCAACCCAACAAGTAGCAACCCATTTACAAGACATGGGCTTGAGTAGTCAAGACCCGGCCCATAATCCAAATCCAAGACCCAGTTTTACTCGAACCGTGAGATTTGCTCATCTACATCCAACATTCGCTCCTCCCATCGCATCGACCCTTGTTTGCACTCCGCTCAACACCCGAAGACACCTATACCCTTATCCCTCGACCAAACCTAATTTCATTTCTCTTCCCTTCACCCGACAGCTGCAGAGCTCTCCCTCTCCTCTTCTCCCAGACCAAAAATGGCAGAGCCATCTTCTTCACCCGAAATGACAACAACGAGTCTCAATAAGCGCGGCCGCCTCGCCCATTACCTCCTACTTGCTTTCTATTTCACTCATAGCTTCTTCCCTAGAAGCTAAGTGAGAAGATAGAAAAAAATAGGGTTAGGGTTTCATCAATATTTGGGGAAAATCAAAGTAAGGAGTTCTCGGAGCCGATTAAACAGTAGGTCAAACAGGCGAAAGCGATTCGGAGGGTATGGGCGAAAGGGTATTGTTTAATTTCTATTTTTGAAGTAAATTAGGGTTTGGGAATTGCATGTATAAATGGGGCTTTTGGGTGTTTGTTAGAACGGATGCTGGACTCAGCCGAGGCACAAACTTAGTTTAATTTGTGTTTAATTGTTCATTTGATGTTCTAGTTTAATGCTAGGATTTAAATGAAACCCACGATTCTCGATTACGTGGTTCAACTGTGTTTGAGTTGTTTTTGCATGCTTAAATTATAAGATATCTTCAATTCTAGTATTACAACACTTTACTCTCCAATGAATGCCTTGTATCCATTGTAGTTAAAGCAAAAACTGTGTTGTTTGTGCTTGACTCAAGCCTTAGAGATAGTTGCTAATTCCCTTGACTAGTTGTGCTTAACTAGACAATTAGTGCTCTGGGTTAGTACTTTAAGTGTTAATTGAAGTAGTACTTGGTGAAACTCCTTAGATGAGTGATTAACTTGACACATTATCCTTATATCATCACGGGGAAAAAAACACTCAAACTAGTTGAATCCCATAACATGAATCGGTGGTGGATTTGATAATCTAGTGCCATGTAATCTCTATAATTGTATTTCATCTTGTTATCATTGTTACAATCTTCAACTAGTCGTTTCGAAACCCACAGCTCATATATTTCTGTCACTTCACTAGAAATCAGTTAGAGTAAGCCTTCGATCAACTCTATAGCACATCCATTTCCTGTGGATCGACCCGTATTTGCCCTGTTTTACATTGTAGACACCGTGCACTTGCGGTTTATAATATTGTAGGTTTCTCAGCCTACCAGAAGAGCATCACTATCCATAGGCTCGGGAAATGAGTGAAGAAGAATGGCTTCATCAGAGAGATTATAAATATATGCGAAAATGATATGTCAGATAAAGAAAAATAAATGACAGAGTAAAAGCAAGGAAAAAAGAAGAATCTTATACCATAGAGTTGCTGATTAGCACTTTGAAGGCTAGATATTTTATTCTTTCCGTGTGGAAGATTGACTTAGTTGTTGAGTCTTTTCGCGAAGAACCGCAGCGTCACTTTCTAACTCTTCATTATTCTTGCGAAGCTAGAGATATTTATTTTCAAGAGTGTTGCGCCTTTTCTCAAGATCTGAGGCAACAAAAAAGGAAGCTCTCCCAGACTACAAAAAGAAAGATAAAGAAATTATCAAGATATGATTTAAAATTAAAATTATGAAGAAATGAAGAAATACGGATGTAGACGTACCAAGGCACCAAGTGCATTTAAGAAGCTAGGAGTCACCGATCCGAAACCCCGAAGAGAATCATTACCCTCTAGCAAGGAAGCATCACAGATGTTCGCGAGAGCTTCGCATGTATTAGAAAGGCGATCATCTCCAATTCCTTGCATGGAATACGAGAAGATATTAGAAAAAGTAGCGCCATAAGGGATTCAATAGGATGATCCTCCTTCGCGAAAGAAATATCAACATCGTCATCATCCTCATCGGAACTCATTTGGATGGAGGATTTGAGCGAGAAGAAGAGTGAATCTTTCGTTTTTAGAAAGTGGAGCGGTGGATTTCCCCTTGCGAAGAGGATCTTTACCCTTTCCTTTGGCCTTCGTAGCTTCATAAGTTTCTCCTTCTCAAGCAACTTCAATACCAATCTTCACACACGAATGAAGATAAGAAAAAGGGGTAACAATATTGTTAAAAATAGCAAAAGAAAGTATTTCTTACTTCATCCGTGATTGAACGGAGTACCGCAGTACTCGCCTTTGGATTCCTTTTGTAACTTCTTCTTAATTTGATGATCTAAAAATTTCGCAAGATTAGATATAAGAGGAAATGAAGATTGCAAAGTGAGTGAAAGTTAGAAAATATACCTCTTTTGCTTTTGGGCCAATCAAATACCCAAGGATGATAATTTGCGAGATTCGCGGGGAGTACATAGGGGCTTGAAATGTAAGGTCCGCTCAAAAATAGCGGAAAGACGCACCACTTGTCATCTTTAGAATGGCGAGGAATATTGTTCTTGCCGAGTGCCAATCGATATCTTGCATGAGTATCTTGTCGGCTGGGATGTTCTCTTTTCTTTTCAACCGTGCACCCCAAATGAGACCTATCGTTCTTCATATTTATAACTTCATAATTTTCAAAAAAGTTTTCTCTTTTTGAATACTTTTCAAGAACTATCTCTAAGTTTGCGAATTTAGGATCTCTCGATTTGTATCGGGATATAGAGATCCCTTACCAAAGAACACGATTGGCGAATTCAAGCATTAAACGGATGCAATCCCACTTAATTGATAGATAGCTCGCGAGAACTTCTCATGAGCAAGAATTTCATAGAACAAGGGCAATTCGAGATTGTAGAGAGGAATGGGAAGACTGCGAGGAGTGACCTAGCGAAATTATGATTTTCCGATCATCACAATGATGATCGGTAAATAATTTTGCGAGAGAGAATAGATGAAGATTCTTGATTGGGAATAGTGGATAAAGTGAAACCCTTTTCTTGTAAATTCTTTTGAGTCTCACTCAAAAGGACTTCGTATTTACGACCAGATGGAGCCATTCTCAGAATATGGGAATGAATAGAAAGTTTAAGATCAAGAGAAAGAAGGAAAGGAATATTTACAGTAGCAGAAACGTAAATTGTGGAGGAGGAGAATTGAAGAAAAATTGCAGAGAGAAAGTAAAAAAAGAAAAAGAGGAGGGTGAGAAAACTATATATAGAGAAGAGTTCTCGAGAAGATAAATGCATTTAATGCGAAAGGAGACGTGAATGGTCAAGAATAAACGGTTGAAAGAAACGTGTCAAGAAAAGAGTGGAAGAAGAAACACGTGTAATAAATTCTGTGTAAAGGTACGGGATCATATCAAAAACAGATAAAGATGAACAGTTGCGGCATTTCAGAAATACTAATTCTCATGACATTCTCTTCTTCGCAGAGAAGACATGAGAAGAGGCAAGATGTAGGATCAGAATATCGCGACATCAATACCTTGCGAGATCAATAAACGACAGCATGGCGAAGGAGTCGCAGATGAGTAATATAAATGACGCAATGAATGACGACAGCCAAAACACGAGAAAGATATGAAGACCTAGCGAGATCTAGGAGAGTTGCGAGATTATATATTTGTACACTTGCTATATTTCAAAAAGTCATTCCCAGAAAATAAAGGACAGCTTAGTTGTCATCCATTATGTAATACCCTATATAAAGAGCGAAAGCTGTGTCTATTGGGGGGATCCTTTTCGAGTGTTGGGCAAGTCATTAAGAGAGAGACAGTTTAGAGTGATTGTAATTCTTTAACTGATTTCCATTTCATCTTGTAAACATTTTAAGAGTTTAATCAATAAAAATTACAATTGTTCATCCTTAAAATGATTTGATTGTATAGATTCTTGTGAGGGGTGTAGTGTAGGATTTCCCAACTACAACAATTGTCCTTTCCTTAGTGATTGAAAATCACTTGTTTACTCCATATATTTCCCCCCTTTTTGTCACAAATTAACAAAGGTTCGAGCAAATAAAGGACAAACCGAAAGGATCTTACAAATCTAAATGACTTGTAAACAACCTATAAGAGTTAAGCACGAAGGTTTCACATACCACTTCAAATAACCAATATTAAAACCTAAACTACGGTGATTTAGTTTTAATATGTTATCAAGGAAACAATTTCCGAAGCAATTTTCCCTAATAGTTTAGCAAATCTTCTAAGAAACTTAATTCCCTTGTTAAACCGATTGTGTATGTATAATCGCTTATTTTGATAAGACCAAAATAAAGATCGAATTAACTTTATTTTTCTCATCAAAGCTCTAATTATTCGGATAATAACTTATACCTTTCTCTTTAGACAAGACAAACACTAGGTTAGTTAACTAGTTTTCTTGTCAAGGCATTCGATTAGACTTGAATAACCGAATCCTCCAATTTGATAAGTCTAACTAAGATCGATTAACTTAGTTTTCTCTTATCAGGAATTAATTTGGACTAAACAAATGATCCCGTATTTTGTTAAGCCATAAACAATACATACAAACCAAAATAAATTGACTTGCATAATTATTTTTAACAGGAAGCAATTGAAACAAACATAGACATTATAACACCGCAATTGCGAATTTCGTTAAGCAAAAACAATTGATACAATAAGTCATAATAATGGAACATATCAATTGTATCGAAATTTTGTTAAGCAAAAGCAAAATATATGCAATATAAATGAGGCTTTTCTTAAACGGGAAAACGATTAACTAACAAATTCGTTACCTCAAATTCCGCAGACCTCTTCTCCTCAAAAAGATAATCAAGTAAGCGCAAGTTCAAATAAGAACTCTCCCCGGTGTGTTGTCATCCTCTCACAAGAACAAAAGAACAACAACAAAGGCAACCTTTACAAGAGAAAGGTTGAGTCGGTTTTAACTAATGTGTGCCAATACCAAAAGTTGAAAACCCAAATACATATGTTATGCTAAGCACAACTCATGTAAACACAAATGGATTCAACATATTGTGACTTTTCACATATGAGTATCAATCGGAACACCTTATGATCCTTTGATAAAGCCTACCAACATGGGCTAGAACTTAATCCCGGTAAATCAAAAAAGCCACACAAACCTGTTTGTGGGTGAAAACTGTTTCTGCTGGTTTTGGTAATTTTGGGTGTGTGGATGAGAAACAAGTCTAAATCCTAAACAATGCACTACACGGGAGTACTTTTGATTCAAGAGATCAACTGCACAATCTGGCCTAAACCAAGAAATGACCATTCCGAGGCTTGCTTCGGTCACAAAGTGAAGGAGAAGGTTGGTCTTAGGGAGGAAGCGAAGAAGGTGTTGAGACTAGAATGGTTAATTCTCGAAGGTGTGGCTTATTTTATGACTTGTATTAGAAAGTGGAACGGCTTTGCAGAATGAAAAGCTATCGGTTCTTTGGTGATTTCTGGATACTATGTTGTTCTCGACCAAAACTTGTTGTTTGGTGGAAAAATAGGTGAAACTTATTTATACAAGTCATATTTAAACGTATCATGGTCACGTAGGAAGTGGGAACGATTGGGTGATGGAAGAGTGGGGTAATGTATAACCGTCAGAAACTCATGCTTCCATGATGAAGGAAGTGGATCCATTTACACCCATTACTTCTTGCCGCCACTAATTGTCCCGCTTCATGACACTTTCTGATAACGGGCGTATTGCACGTTGTAAACCGCCAGACCAATACCCTGATGAGTATCCCCCAGTTTGTGACATGTTTGATGTCTCGAGTGTTTTTGTGGAAAACGTGTAGCAGGTTGCTATGTGTGGCAAGTTAAAGTCAAGAGAAAATAACATGCCTATTAGGCAGGAAAATAGCATGTAGGATCGAGATTGCATCTCATGAGGAAGGGTAGTCGTTGATTATGGCTACCTTCATTGGCTGGCGCTGGTAATGTCACGGTGGAGTTTTTGGTGTATGCCAGCCTAAAACTTGCATGCACGGTGGGCAGGTTGTATAATGGCGCCCGGCATAGCTATGGCCGAGATTTTGTTCGGAGATTTTGCTGAGATTGCATCTCATGAGAAATGATGGCCATTAATTATGGCTACATCCTGTTGTATAGCAAAATGGCGCCATTGGCATAGTGGCGCCTGGCGTAGCCATGGCATAGCGACATGCCAGTGGCGTAGCCGTGGAAGCTGTTTTAGCATAATGGTGTTAGACCCAAATGTGGCGTAGCAACATTGGCCATGTTGCCACAACAATCCCAATGCTCTGGGAAACGTTACTTGGCTTGGTTGGCGTAGCAACTTTGCCTGAATTAGGGTTTTGTATGCCAAAACCCTAATTAGTGCGTGCGGCATGTGGCATGTGGCCGTGGCGCATCGACGTTTTGTGCAAATGGTTCCATAGCCATACCGAAAGAACCATAGCCAGGCCATCATGTGGAAACGGCCACATGAGTAAGGATTTCCACGGGTGGCTATGATATGGCGTCTTTTATTCGGGTTTCCTGGGTCTTGGCTCGTGGCATGTTGTGGGGCCCGAAGTGGCATAATTTGTGCCACGACTGGAAATTGGGGTTTCGACCATGCAAGGTCGTGTCTCTGGTTAGGATAACCACATTAAAGTTTGTTATGGCGTTGGCCACGAACAGATGATGGGTTGGCACGTAAGTGCACTATTTATGGTATGTTGCCACGTTTGTCATGCTTACGTGGTAAAGTGGCACGTTTAGCATGTTTGGCAAGCCAATTAGTGCATTGGCGCAACCTTGCCTCTTTTGATGTTGTGGTCGGAGTTTAAGACGACCTGATTGGTCAATTAAAAGAGGGGCCAACCAAGCATGGGTGTGGCCACACTTCTAGTATGTGTGTGATAAGTTTGGAGCGACTGATTGGTCGATGGGAAAGGGGCTGGCAAGCAACATGGGCCCGCCTAATTCTAAATGCGTGTGGCGCATTAAGAGCGACCTGATTGGTCGATGGAAAGGGGGCCGGCAAGCAAGGGCGTGGCCACACTTCCAGCCGCGCCGTGGCGGGTTTAAGATGACATGATTAGTCGATGGAAAGGGGGACGGTTGAGCAGCATGGGTGTGGCCACTTGGAAGTGGCGCCGGCTGGCCTATGGCATGGCCACACCTCCCTTTGTTGCTTTGCTTTCATTCCGCGGCTCCTTGTTTTATGATTTTGGATAGGATTTTGCACCTACTAATCCATGGCGGATTACTTACCTAGTTCGCCTAGGCTTAATTTCGACATGCAAGGTCTAATATACTGCGCAGCGCACAAAACCCTAATTTTTTCAAATTAGTCAGGGTAATATCTGAATCTTGTGAATTATCACAAAATTGATTAAATTCTATGTGTTGACATAGAGTTCTTTAAGTTCATTGCCGAGAGAGAAAGTATGCTTTCCGATTGAATACTTTATGCAAGGACCTTATCCTTGATACTTGGAAATTCGTGCTACTTCTTGTGAGTGAACACAAATTGTCATGCCATATCAACATTAAAGGTTCAGCCGGGAACATAGCACAAAAAGCATTCAAAGAAACTTATATTAATTGAATAATATAGGCGGTGCCGAAATTTAGAAAATATCGGGATTGTTGCTACATGCACCATTCTGGTGGATATATGTAGCTCAATAAATGCGCGTGATGAAGAGGTTGACACTCTTTTAAGAGGGATACATTAAATGTAGGGTTTTACAAATTTAGCATTGTTGCGGGGTAAGCATGAGATGGTGACAGAAACGGATAAAAAATTGAAAGGGCAAGACATGAGAAGATTACCAGGAAAATTCGATTGACCTTTGGCAAGAGGGATGAGCAGTGTGCAATCTTTGTGCTGGCGCACTTCTATCTTGGACACGGAGTACCGGTGCCATGTATTTGTGCAGCGAGCCTTGAATACAAAGATGAGTGTTGAGGTGGTGGAGCTGTCAACACTATACTGTACTGAGGCAGTATGCATGACAACATAGTAGTGAGTGTTGAGGAATTTATACGTCTCAACACTAAAAGGAGAGAAGTGTTGAGGCGGTTTTCCGACATCACGGTGATGAGTGTTGAGGAATTTGAACGTCTCAACACTAAGAGGAAAATATGTTGAGGCAGTTTGCAGTAAAGTGAGTGTTGGCAACACACAGTGATTCTTGAGGATTGCACGTCTCAACACTAAGAGAAAAGGATGTGTTGATGCCGGCAATACGGTGGTGAGTGTTGAGGAATTTGTACGTCTCAACACTAAGAGAAAAGGATGTGTTGACACCTGGAAACACAATGGTGAGTGTAGAGGAATTTGCACATCTCAACACTAAGAGAAAAGGATATGTTGATGCTCGGCAACACAGTGGTGAGTGTTGAGGAATTTTTACGTCTCAACACTAATAAAAAAGGATGTGTTGATGCCCGGCAACACAGTGGTGAGTGTTGAGGAATTTGCACGTCTCAACACTAAGAGAAAAGGATGTGTTGATGCCCGGCAACACAGTGGTGAGTGTTGAGGAATTTGTACGTCTCAACACTAAGAGAAAAGGACGTGTTGATGCCCGACAACACAGTGGTGAGTGTAGAGGAATTTGCACGTCTCAACACTAAGAGAAAGGATCTGTTGATGCCCGGTAACACTAAGAGAAAAGGATGTGTTGATGCTCAGTTGGTGGTGAGTGTTGAGGAATTTGTACGTCTCAACACTTAGAGAAAAGGATGTGTTGATGCCCGGCAACACAGTGGTGAGTGTTGAGGAATTTGCACATCTCAACACTAAGAGAAAAGGATGTGTTGATGCCCGGCAACATAGTGGTGAGTGTTGAGGAATTTTTACGTCTCAACACTAAGAGAAAAGAATGTGTTGATGAAGCATGCCTAGCATTACGGTGGTGAGTGTTGAGGAATTTGCACGTCTCAACACTAAGAGAAAAGGATGTGTTGATGCGATGTTGATGAACACGGTGGTGAGTGTTGAGAAATTTGTACGTCTCAACACTAAGGATAAAGGATGTGTTGATGCCAGGTAACACAGTGGTGAGTGTTGAGGAATTTGCACGTCTCAACACTAAGAGGAGAACGTGTTGAGGCAGTATGCCTGACAACACAATAGTGGTGTTGAGGAATTTGCACGTCTCAACATTAAAATTTATTGAATATTCCTAATAGATATAAAACATTTAGCTTAAGGATAGTTACTTAGCTCTATCTCCGCTAGGCATGTCTTTCGCGTATGATTGGGCTTTAGGTATTTTAGGCTCCCAGTGAGTGATTTTTTTTTTTGGTGAGTGAGCAGCATCAGGTGTTAGTGATGACATCAGGATGATAACATGTTGATAGACGGACAAAAGTCCCCAGGTTTTTAATGGGATGAAACAAAAGGTGGCCACAACTATGAACCTTGGCTGGCTGCGATCACGATCCTTGACAGGGAGGAGTGTGGTGGCTACGGGCACGAACCTTGGAAGGAAGGAGTGTGGCGGCTACTGCACGATCCTTGGCAGGAAGAAGTGGCGGCTACGGCACGATCCTTGGCAGGAAGGAGGCGTTGAAGCGGCTTCGGCTCCTGGAGAGGACGTTGAAGCTTATGGAGCGAAAACGCTGAAGAGAAGAAGCACGCTGGAGCGAACATCGAGGCGAGAGCGACCACGGAGAGAACGTTGAAGCGGTTCGGAGAAACGTCGAAGCGGCTCTGGAGAGAACTCCATTGAGGGAGTCATTAACCTTTGACTTCGAAAAACGAGGCGATACGATATGGCATATGGGAAGACGGCACACAAATAGTGATGGTCGGCAAGTCGTGTTTTTCTCCTCACGGGAAAGAATACGCTTCTTCATTTGATTTTCCCTTGCAACTCTCGAGCCTCGACGGTTACAATGTTGAAGTCGGAGGTCGCGTCAATCAGCGTCTTGTCAAACTCGGCATCCTTCAAGTGAATAGTGGTTAGGAGTCCCGGTTCCATCTATCAATCGTGCTTTCCCGGGGAGAGGTTGGAGTTTGGAAACGGCTTCCCTGGCTGGAAACAGTTGTTTTCCTGATACAGTACGCTTGAGGGCTGCAAATATGTCTTGACGCTGCGCCTTGGAGAAATACATAATCTCACATAAATGTTTCATCATGGACTGCACGATTTTGTGGATGGATTCCCCAGAAATCATGCAACTCCTGACAGGAAGAGGTCTCTGTGAACTCGGGAGGGTTGCTGATTTTCTTTCCTTGATTTTGGAGAAGTCGTTCTCGATCTTCACGCGTGATGAAATTAGAGTGCTGATTCCTTTCTACTGGGCGTTCAGGGACAACGCGAGCCTCCTCATTTATAAAGGCGCGTCCTGCTGAAGTGCTTGCGCCAGATGTTAAAAGTATTCCTTGTCAGCTCCATCTGGGGTTATCGTGACTCTTGTGGTAGCCGCTCCGTTAGTGTCTTGGAGAAAATAGGTATGCGTTTCTGAGTTGTAGCCATGTCTGTCTGATCCTTACGAGAACCTTTTTATCTTTCCATCAAATCAATAGTGGTAAAAGGAGGTTGGCTTCCTCATGGCTCTCTCTAGTCTCTCGTCTTGGTGGTGGAGTGGCTGCGACTACGGTGACAACTGGGGTGTCACGCTTGAAGAAACATTTGGGGTGGAAGCGGCTCGCTCTGGTGACTAGAGGTGTGATGCCCGAGGAAGGAACATTTTCCGCACCGGTGCTGGTGTTGACAGGTGGTACGTATTGATGCCCTTTGGAAGGAACATTGATACCGAGGATGATTTCAGCCGCTAGTGTTTTCGGGGTTTGTTCTTGATCCAGGACTGAGTTCCACCATTTTGAGATCGGGATTGAAAAATGGACTAAAAAATTAAAAATTGATATTGTAACCGAGAGATTAATCTCCCATTGTGGTCGGCAATTGTTTGTGGGTGGCTGCTTTCACTGATTTTGGTAATTTTGGGTGTGTGGATGAGAAACAAGTCAAAACCCTAAACAATGCACTGCACGGGAGTACTTTTGATTCGAGAGATCAATCTGTACAATCCTAGCCTAAACCAAGAAATGGCCGTTCCAGGCTTGCTTCGGTCACAAAGTGAAGGAGAGGGTTGGTCTTAGGGAGGGAAGCGAAGAAGGTGTTGAGACCAGAATGGTTAATTCTGAAGGTGTGGCTGTTTTATGATTTGTATCAGAAAGTGGAACTGGCTTGCAGAATGAAAAGCTATCAGTTCTTTGGTGATTTCTGGATACTGTGTTGTTCTCTGACCAAAACATGTTGTTTGGTTGAAAAATAGGTGAAGCCTATTGTTTATGGGTGAAAACTATTTCTGCCGGTTTTGGTAATTTGGGTGTGTGGATGAGAAATGAATCTAAACCCTAAACAAATGCACTGCACGGGAGTGCTTGTGATTCGAGAAATCAATCTGTACAACTTTGGCCTAAACCAAGAAATGGTCGTTCCAGACTTGCTTCGGTCACAAAGTGAAGGAGATGGGGTTGATCTTAGGGAGGGAAGCGAAGAAGGTGTTGAGATTGTGAAGGTGTTGGCTGTGTACGGCTTGTATCAGAAAGATGAACTGACCTGCAGAATGTAAGCTATCAGTTCTGGTGTTTGGATACGATTGTATCAACACTTGGTTTTCTGTCTTGTCTTGTTTTTGGAAATAGGGAGGAGAACCTATTTATACAGGTCATTAAGCCTAATCCACGTCTCTCATGGGAAGTGGAGGAAGTGGAGTGATTGAGTAGTGGAGTTGTGTGTTAGTGTCACACGACCAGTCTTGCCCACTTCTCCCGTCATCACTAACCGTCCATGACTTCCTGACACGTTCTTCTGATGGCGCATTGTGCGCTGAACGCTGTAAACCGCCAGACCAATACCCAGTAAGTATCCCCATTTGTGACACGTTTGATGTCTCGAATGTGTGGATCGTGGGACCCACAAAAAGTAACATGTGATCTTTGGATTAAATAACTAAGTTATTTAGGAAGTCGATATTTATGAAATATCGTGTGTATTCTATACAGTGTAACGCATCGAATATATTCGGCATGTGTGAAGCATCGCTGTTGTAGTTGCAGGAAATCCCACACTACACCCCTCACTAGAATTTACTCAACTAATCCATTTGAAGATAAATAACTATCTATTTTATTGATTATTTTCTTGAAATGTTTACAAAGGAAGATAGAACAGAGCCAAAGAAATTACAATCACTCTAATTTTTCTCTCTCCTAATGACTTGCTTCATAATTCAAAAAGAACTCTCCTCCAACAGACTTACTCAACCCTTTATATAGGGTATTACATAGTGGATGACAGCTAAGCTATCCTTTATTTTCGGGAATGACTCGCGAAGTATCGCAAGTGTATGAATGTTCGTCTTCGCGACACTCCTAAATCTCGCCAAATATTCACACTTTTCTCATGTTCCGCTGTCGTCATCCATTGCGTCATTAATTATACTTCCTTGCGACACCTTCGTAATCTGTCGTTTATTAATCTCGCGAGATATTGATGCTGCGATATTCTGATCCTACATCTTGCCTCTTCTCATGTCTTCTCTGCGAAGGAGAGAATGTCATGAGAACCAATATTTTGAAATGCCGCGATCGTTTATTTTCCACCAAATTTTTTGTCAGCAAGATTCCGTGAATTTAGGAATGACCGTTTACACGTGTCTAAAATTACCCTTTTTACCGGTACTTTTAATGCTATCCGGTTACTCTTTTCCTGTCTATTTAAAGGAGAATTCATTATCCAATTTCTCTTTTCTTTTACTTCATCTTCTTCATTGTCTGCAACTTTTTTCTACTCTTTCTCTTCATCACCTCCTTTATCATTTCTCCACTATTATTCTTCTGCTACTGTTTCTATGGCATCAAGGTTTGTGAATTTTGCTGAATTTGATCATTTTGTGATTGATCTTTCCTGATAAAGTTGTTTTATTCTGATACTGCTCCTTTTTTAATGACTTTCCTGCCATTTTTATTTTAGCAAGAACAAATCTAGCACCAAGTTCACCGTTGCAAACCCTAACATTCCCATGGGCTCGCAGCCGAAATCCTTTGCTTCTAAGAGAAAGACTGCGAACAACAAGGTATTTAAGAAACATTTACTCTTTTAATAACAATATTGTTGCCTCTGTTTCTTATTTAACTTGTAATTCGCAGGATGACAAAAATGCTGATATATCTCCCAAGAAACCTCGCCATTTTAAACTTGTCGCACATGTTGTTTCTTTTCCTGGGTTCAAACTTACTACTTCTCCTGCAACATCTCCGCAGGGCAATTCATCTTCTCTAGCGACGTCTTCGCAAGATAAACCAATTCCTTCTTCTCAGGACAACCCACCTTCTCTTGCGATGATCTCGCATGATAAACTAGTCCCTGAATTTTCCGTTAATGAAATTCTTCAAAATGAACCCCTCTCCACTTTTACTCTTAATACCTCTATCTCATCTCCCCTTGTTGATCAAGTTCCTCCGACTGGCATTCTTATGACTAAGGATGACTCAACTTTTGCCTCTTCCTCCATCATTTCCTCTTCCTCTGAATCTATCTCTCTTACTAAAGAAAACTTGGAAGGGATAGATATAGCTTTTAAAGTTTTATCGGCTACCATGAATGATGTTAAGAAAATCTCCACTGATCCTATCAGATCTAGTGTTTATGAATCTTTGAGTAAGTATTTTGGTTCTGATACAATGTCGCGAGCATCCTTGGAACAAGAAATTAAGATCTTAAAGAATAGCCTTCATAATACTTCTCTGGATCGTGATAATCTTCGCAGGAAGAATGAAGAATTAAAAGGTATCATTTTCCTCCCCCCTTTTTTTTTTTTTTTTTTTTTTTTTTTTTTTTTGAAGACTTTGTTCGCCTTTCAAGCTTTGAATCAGAAACGTAAAATGGAGATATATCAAGTGGAATCTATCGTGGAAGAAACTCGAACGGAAAGAGATGCTTGGATGGAGCAATATAACCGATTAGATAACCTCCATACATATTCTGTTGACCAGATAAATAATCTTACCCAAGAAAACGCCTACTTAGTCCAGAATCAAGAATTATTAAGTAACGAATTGTCGCATCTCTCATATTCTTTGACTAAATCTAATTTGGAGTTGGAAACCTTATCAGATGAAAATGGAACTTTGTCCCAAGAGAATCGAGCTTTGTTGGATAAGGTGGCTATATCCTCGCAACAACTTGATGTTTGTCGAAAAGCACTGAATGAGCAAGAACAATCTATCTGCTCATTGAAAAATAAACTCAAAGAAACCACTACCGAAAGAGATAAGCTTATTCAGGGTAGAATAACCCTAAGTGTGAAAACAAACCAGCTCAAGGATGAATATACCAAGTTAAAAGAATCTCATTCCTCCCTTGCGAAGGAAAATAATTTACTGATTTCTAATGAAAAAAGCTTGCGTTCTCGGTTAAAAGGTCTTGTCGGTGATGGTTTTGATAATGCCATGGATCATTTGGAGAATAGTTGCTTGGCCCTGACCCAACATCTTATCTCGCAAAAGGAAGGTAGTCATAAAATTTGACTGCCTCATCCGCCGTTTTCCTTTTCTAATTTCTTACATTACTTTTTATTTTTAACTCTGCTGTTCTTCTATATTTTCGCAGAATCTGAGAAAGATCTTCGCACTTCTCTGTCTACTTTGGAATCCTCCCATGCCAAGATTCGCAAGGAAAATACAACACTTGTCGCTACTCTTGCCCATTCTCGTGATCGTGCCGCAAGAAGGCTTAATTATGTTAGCCATCTTAAAGATATCCAAAGTAGGAATCAACAGAAGGCACTTCTTCGTCAATTTCATCCCAAAGCTGAAGTTTTTGTGAATGAGATCTTACTTTCTAAATCCCTTGAACCTGTCTCTATTGAACCTTTGGAAGTTGAAGATGATGAAGTTCCTAATTCTCCTGATAGTGATTACGATTATGAAAGCTGCGAAGATATCGCGAACAATGAAATTGTCGATAAGAATCCTCATGAAAAATCTTCTGATGAAAATCCTCCAATTGGCGAAGATGAAGCTGAGAATCCAAATAAAAAAACTTCTGATGGAAATCCTCCAACTAGCGAAGGTGAAGCTGATAAAATTGTTGAAGAACATTTATCATCTCCTGTTGCCGAGAATGTCGATGTAGATGTAGGAAATTAAGCTACTTTTGCAATTTTATATCTTCCAGTCTCTTTTTCTATATGACTTTTTGCATAAGATGCTTTTCAATTTCTGTTTAAGTACTCTTTTTGATTGGAAAGACTAAGTCCCTTGATGAATAATCCCTTATTTTCTCTTTCTATCTCATTTTAGATTTGAAATTCTAATCTCGCAAGCGTGTTCGCTTACCTTTATTTATGTTGAAATTTATCATTGCAACAAGATCGCAGGATATCTTCACAAATGAAGAAATCTATTGATCTTGTCTTATCATTGATTGTGTGGTCTTATTTTGCCTTCCTAATTAAAGGTCTTATCTCGCCACCCCTCATTGCGACAAGATCGCAGGACGTCTTTACATTTTCATGTAATGACCCATTGACCTTGTCTTATCATTTCTTAAGTATTTTTGCCTCTGCAGGATATGTTATTTGCGACAATGTGACAGACTTAAATACTCTTGCGAATATAAAATCCCATGACATTGCCGTCTTTGCGACGAAATCGCAGGATGTCTTTACATTTTCATGCAAAAACCCATTGATCTCGCCTTATCCTTGCGTTAGTATTATTTCCTCTACGGGATCATCGCACAAATATGACAAGCCTAAATTTTCTTGCGAAAACAAAACCTCGTGACATTTGCGTCTTTTGACACTTATCAGCTCCCTAATGGAGGGTGCCGCCCTTATCTTCTCCCTGTTTTCCCCTTCAAGGAGGCGTACATCGGCCATACAAGACTAGCTCCTCCCATCCGGTCTTAACAACAACCGAGTTGTTTTCGCAGACCTCTTATCCCTTATACCTATATGGTTTATGGTTACGAGACGCACCCTAAGTGGAGTTTTTCTTGGTAGAAAAGATATACCAAGACTTGCCAAAATGGCCGAGACACTTCAAATGCCCCAGGCACTCTTGGCTCAACCGTGTACCCGGCGCCTTGAGCATACACGACTCCTTGGAAGAGACCCTCGGGCGTCCAACCAGGGTATAACCTTATATATATAGTTGGACATCCAAGGTATCTCTCCCGGATAGGCTTTCATGGGCCCCAAATCTCCATGACCCAGGTTCCAGGAGCGGTGTAACCTTTCCCCTGAGCCATGTCAAGAGATACCCCCTTATATGACGTACTTTAGGTCTTACATTTGCCTCTTGCGAAATATCATTCGCGAACTAGGGTGTACGCCATAAAGGTTCGTCCCATTCACTCACTCTATCATTTTGTCGATTCATTTAATCATTCATTTTCGGTAATGTATTGTTTGCGAGACATTCGCACAATCTTTCTCTATTTTATTTAATTTCGCAATCACTCTGTCGCAAAAACATTTTATCCAAATTTATTTCATTTCCTCCATCTTTTATGGGTAATACTTCTTGAGATACAACCTATTCCATGGTCTATCCAATCTTTGTCCTACATCTTTCCCTTCAGGATCCATTAATCTATATGGCCCTGTGCCAACTATTTCCTTAATGATATAAGGTCCATCCCATTTTCTTGCCAACTTGCCACCACTTTCACGCTGATATATTGGTGTCTCTCGCAGCACCAGATCTCCTGGTTGAAATTCACGTATCTTGACACGTTTGTTATATTCTCTGGCCAATCTTCGCTGATAATTCTCCATATGTTGTAGTGCTCTCTCTCTTTTTTCTTCTAATTCATCTAATTTTATTAAAATGTTCCCCGCACTAAGATTTTTCTCCCAAGCTTCTTTCTTTGTTGTTGGAATCATAACTTCTCTTGGGAGTACAGCTTCAACCCCATATGTTAAACAAAAAGGTGACATTCCTGTAGCTTCTCTCCTGGTTGTATTATAAGCCCATACTGCATTGTGCACTTGTTCGCACCATCCTTTATTGTATCCTTCTAACTTCTTCTTCAATATGTCTGCAATTGTTTTATTTGTCGCTTCTGCCTGTCCATTAGCCTGCGGGTATAGAGGAGTTGATTTTCCACATCGTATCTGAAATGCATTAAGCAGCAATTCTATATTTTGTCCTTCAAACTGTTTCCCATTGTCAGATACCAACTGTGCTGGAATCCCAAATCTGCATATAATGTTCTCAAATATGAAAGTAAAAACATCTTTATCGCGAATGTGTTGTACCGCTTTCACCTCTGCCCATTTTGTGAAATAATCAGTAGCGACAATTAGATATCTTCTCTGTCCTGTTCCTGGTAGGAATGGTCCCACAATATCTAAACCCCATTTTCCAAAAGGCCACACACTTGTTGAAGAATTTAATGGCGCTCCCGGTGCATGTATCTTCTTCCCATGCCTTTGGCAATCTTCGCAACGCTTTGATATTTGTTTCGCGTCCTCATGCATATACGACCAGTAATAACCCTGCATTTTTGCTTTATGTGCTAAATATCTTCCACCACTATGATTACCAGCATCCGCTATGCAACATTTTCAATATGGTTTCTCCTTCCTTCCTTGTTACACATCGAATGAAGGTCCATTAAAAGATCGTCGGTATAGTACTCCATCTCTTAATTCATAATTTGTTGCACGGCTTTTTAATTTGTGTGCCTCTAATCTATTTCTTGGTGTTTCCCCTTTCATCGAGATATGCATGAAGTTACGCTCTCCAATCTTCCTCGCAAAGTGTTTGTGTTCCATCTTCTATTAGCATGACATCTTTTCTGCTCTTCTTCTTTATTAATTGACGGTGTTAAAAGTGTTTGTATTTTTATATTTCTCGCAGTCGGATCTGTCATCATACTTGATATAAAGGCAAAAGCATCTGCGAGTCTATTATTTCTCCTTGATATATGTCTCCATTTTATTCTCGGTATATTCATCGACAGCTCGTCAACAAGTTTCTTGTACTTTTGCAAAGATGTTTCATTTGTAGTATATTCCTCTTTTATTTGGCGAATAGCCAATTGCGAATCACTGGTAATCCTTACATTTTCCAATTTCATTTCTATTGCGAATCGCAAAGCATGTATTATAGCTTCATATTCGGTTTATTATTGGTTGACGCAAACTCTAATCGAAAGAAAAAGCTATTTTATTGCCTTCTGGCGATATCACAACAATTCCAACCCCATTACCTTCTCCATTAGATGACCCATCTACTAATATTTCCCATCTATTTGGCTCAGTTAACAAGTCTTTTGGATCTCCATGTTCTTCTTCTATGTCCATCATTTCTTCCACTGGTTCATCCTCTTCCAAAGGAAATTCTGCTAGAAAGTCTGCGACAACTTGTGATTTTGGTGAAGACAATATTTCGTATTTGAGTTTGCAATGACTTATTTGAGCATTCCATCTCTCAACTCTTCCCGATATTTTTGAATTTTCCATTACTGATTCGATTGGTACTTTTGTCACTACCTTAACAATGTGCGCTTGAAAGTATAGGCGAAGTTTAAATGTTGCGTAAACTAATGCCAAAATCAGTTTTTCAATTTTTGAGTAATTCCTTTCTGCGGCATTGAAAGTTTTGCTGATGTAATAAATTGGTTTCTCTACCCCTGCGTCCATTCGCAGTAATACTGCACTTAATGCATGCGAGGTCGTCGCAAGATAGATCAATAATTCTTCCCCTGGTTCTGCTTTTTGCAAAATTGATATATCCATTAAATGCTCCTTTATTCCTTGTAAGGCTTTCTCACACTCATCTGTCCATCTAAACTTTGACCCCTTTTTGAGGATGTTGAAAAAATGCTTGCATTTATCAGATGATCGCGAGATAAACCTTCCTAGCGAAGCTAGTAACCCATTTAACTTCTGAACATCTTTTACTGTCGCAGGTGTTGGCATATCGCGAACTGCTTGTATTTTCTCTGGGTCGACTTGGATTCCTTCTTTTGATATGATGTAACCTAAAAATTTTCCGGATGCAACTCCAAAGGTGCATTTTTCTGGATTTACTTTAATGTTGAAATGTCTCATTTGTTCAAAAATTTCTTTCAGATCCTGTATGTGGTCTTTTGCTTTCTTACTTTTTATTAACATATCATCTACATATGCCTCTAATGTTTTGTGTATCCATCTCGCGAACACCTTTTCTACCATCCTTTGGTATGTTGCTCCGGCATTTCGCAAACCAAACAACATTTTTGTATAACAGTATAATCCTCTTGGAGCGTAAGAAAAAGTATGTTCTTGATCTTCTTCGGCGAGAGGAATTTGATTGTAACCTTTATATCCATCAAGAGATGATATCCTTTCGTTTCCTGCCGCTGCTTCAACCAATTGCGGAATATCTGGTAACGGGAAGCTATCTTTAGGACAAGCTTTGTTTAGATCGGTAAAATCTATACAAATTCTTATCCATTTTTTCTTCTTTGGGACTATAACCATATTTGCTATCCATTCGGGATATTTTGCTTGTCTAATGATTCCTACATCTAACATTTTCTACAATTCTTCTTCTATTTGAGGATGATATGCTGTTGCGATCTTTCTAATTCTTTGATTGAATGGTTTTACGTTTCTGTCAATTTCCAATTTATGGCAAGCCACAGATGGATCTATACCAGGCATTTCATCCATATCCCACGCTAAAATATCTTTGTAATCTCATGACAAATCAACAGTTCTTCTCTCTTCATCCGCTTCCATTTTAGTCCCAATTTTTAACATCTTGGGTTCTTGAGTTCAACATTCACTTCTTTTGTACATTTCTGCTGCGATATAACTAGCCTTCGGTTCTCCCATAGGAGTTGGTCCCTTCATCTCCTTCGCAAGCTCATCCTCTTCTCTCAAGGTTTTGCTAGGTATTCCTTTTCCTTGTTTTGCTCTTATCATGTAAATTCTAAACTCTTCTTCTTTCTTAGTTGCTTTACCATCTTCTTGCGATCTCTTCGTTTCTTCACTTGTTCTTCATAATACTTCACTTGATTTGATGATATATTCTTCCTTTATCAATATCCTCCGATTTCACCAATTCCAGTCGGCATAGGAAATTTGATACACGATGATACGTTGACGCTTACAGCCTTAATTGCATGTACCCATGGTCTCCCTAACAACACGTTGTACGGCGATTCCATATCCACTATACTCAATGTCACCTGTGTTTCAATTTCTCCAAGCAGAATTCGTAATTTTACCTCTCCTTTAGGTTTTGTTATGGATTTACCAAAACCATGGATATAATACTGTTGGGGGAAATCATTTCTTCATCTTTATATCCTAATTTTTTATAAGTATGGTAAAACATGATACTCACCAAACTCCTGTATCCACCAAAGTTCGAAATTTCCTCACCGATATTTTAATTTATGGCTCATACAACTTCCAAGAATAAAATATAAGGGGGCATATGCAACTGAAACTGACAAACAAAACCTTCAGATTTTTCTATATGCGTGGAGGTTTTTATTATTAGTAGAGTGTTTATGGGTGAAAACTATTTCTGCCGGTTTTGGTAATTTGGGGTGTATGGATGAGAAATGAATCTAAACCCTAAACAAATGCACTGCACGGGAGTGCTGGTGATTCGAGAAATCAATCTGTACAACTCTGGCCTAAACCAAGAAATGGTCGTTCCAGACTTGCTTCGGTCACAAAGTGAAGGAGATGGGGTTGATCTTAGGGAGGGAAGCGAAGAAGGTGTTGAGATTGTGGAGGTGTTGGATGTTTTATGACTTGTATCAGAAAGC
The DNA here is from genome assembly GCA_023531295.1 of Papaver armeniacum. NCBI lineage: Eukaryota > Viridiplantae > Streptophyta > Magnoliopsida > Ranunculales > Papaveraceae > Papaver > Papaver armeniacum. Next base: position 34,248 of record JAJJWW010000883.1, read on the forward strand.
TGAACTGGCTTGCAGGATCTAAGCTATCAGTTCTGGTGTTTGAATACGATTGTATCAACACTTGGTTTTTTGTCTTGTCTTGTTTTTGGAAATAGGGAGGAGAACCTATTTATACAAGTCATTAAGCTAACCCACGTCTCTCATGGGAAGTGGAGTGATGGAGTAGTGGAGTTGTGTGTTAGTGTCACACGACCAGTCTTGCCCACTTCTCCCGTCATCACTAACCGTCCATGACTTCCTGACACGTTCTTGTGATGGCGCGTTGAGCGCTGCACGCTATAAACCGCCAGACCAATACCCCAGTAAGTATCCCCAAGTTTGTGACACGTTTGATGTCTCGAATGTGTGGATTGTGGGACCCACAGAAAGTAGCATGTGATGCTGGATTAAATAACTAAGTTATTTAGGAAGTCGATATTTATGAAATATCGTGTGTATTCTATCAGTAACGCATCGAATATATTCGGCATGTGTGAAGCATCGCTGTTTTCAGGCTTAACGGAGTAAGTCACGAATTAAGCGTCTTAAAATAGCATTACGTCCAGCCATCTTTGAGTGATCGTTTGGAGGTTGTATAGGCAAACCACGCTTAGGCCGATCACTTCATGTGGAACAGTGGTGGACGGTGAGCGTGGTGATGCCTTGATGGTCGCCTAACTCCTGGCCAGGGTTGCCTAACCAAGCTGGCGAAGTTGGACGGACGAGATGACTTGCGACCCACATCTGCGACCATTGGATTAGGGTTTAGGAGGTGCACAAGCTCCCACTTTCAGGTCAATCGAATTCGAGCTTAGAGGGCGATTTTGGAGGGACCGATTGGTCATGTATGGAGGTGGGCCACCGGTGTTCATGTCCGTGCTAGCTGATCTCGTAGGGGTGCGATCTAAACCACTTGATTCGTCCGGAGAAGAGGAGTGGTCGAGATTGGTTTGCAATTGGAAACCGCGCGACCATGCCTAGTTTGGGCGCACAAATCGAGGCGCTCGGCCATGGCCGGCCTTGGTCGATTGGTCACACATGTAGACGGGCCCACGATGATTGTATTGACATGCTTGGGACCCTTTGAGTCTACATCTACACCCTCCATCTATGCCTACGAAGATGGATGGTCGTGACTGATTTGCGACACATGTGATATGTGGCAAAACCTAATTAGGGTTTCATGTCCATGCTACTTTGGATGGACGAATTGGCAAGCTACGCTCTTATTTTGGGGAGGCCGACCATGTGGGACCCACATTGGGCCGGTGGTGAGCACGCCAATACCTTCCGGGTTATAGGCTTGATCTAAGCCATCCAAACATGCCGGTGAAGTTGGATGGTCGTGATCAATTTAAGACACTTAGTGGAATTTCCTGCGACCCTTAAAGCATCACGCCGACCGAACTTTGGGCGAGCGTTTGCTCCTCCCTGGCTTGGTCGTGAGAAAGTCGGTCAGGTAAGGAGAAAGTTGGCCCGCCGGTGTGTATGACAATGCTTGTCCAACCGGTCATGGGATGTTCCACGCCGTCCAAACACGCCGGTGAAGTTGGTCGGTCGTGACTATTTTGAGACCGATATTGGCGGCCTTGTTCGTGCGAACCTTCTCTAAACGGTTTCACTGGGCCGACCATCCTTTTCCGGGTTGGCGTTTGGTGATTGTTTTGAGGCATGTCATGCGTTCGACCGACCGGAGCACAAACTACCCGCCTGGTGGTCATTAAGGTGGTAGCCCGCTCCCGCCGAGGATCGTCTAGGCTAGTTAAATCATGCGGCCAACTTGCGTGGTCGTGATTATTTCCCGAGACCGACATGGACAGTCCGGATGCTCGATCGGGCTAGTATAGCACACCGAGAGATGTATGCTCAATCGGGCTAGTATAACACACCGAGAGTTGTAGCTCAGACGGGTATTTCGTGCATGCCTCGTTAGTGACACTTGGAGATTCGTGTTACTCTGCTGAGAGCAACACTCAGTCGTCATGCCGCACCAATAATGAGAGTTCAGCGGGAATAACACAGGAAATACAAGGCTGGTTGTGCATTAATTGATAATGCTATAAATTCACAGGGTATATGGGATTGTTGCTACATGCTCTAACCTGGATGAATTTTGTGTATTTGATTCACAAAATACTAGGATTGTTGCCACATGCTCTATTCTAGGTGAATTAGTAAAGTGGAGAAGTATTCATCACTTATCAGTGGCTTTATCCTTTGCAGGATGTCAGCGCATAATTTTGGATTTTACAATTTTAGCCTTAAATGAAAATCCACCATCAACATTAAGTCCCCTGCCTAGCGCATAATGGTTACACTATTGTGGGGTAGGGATGAGATGGTGACATACATATGTGAGAAAGACGAGATAAAGGAGTTTACCCGGAAGATCTTTGACCGACCGCTAGCAATTGTCCATGTCGTGCAAGCATGGAATTTTTGGGTTGGACCGGTTTCCTTCCTTGGGCGTTTGAATCAAAATAGGAATCCTTTTTCTATTGGGATTCTTCCAATTATTTGTTTATAAAAGGGACCGACCCCTTTTCTTTTCTCATATATATATATTTTTCTTGGCCAACTCCCGTCCACGACCTTGCTGCCGCCCCTACCGACGCCGCTGCCGTTGACGACGCCGGATTTGCTGCCGCCGGGCTTCGTCGCTGCACGTGTATGAGGTAGGTACTTCGTCCGTTCTTCCTTGCTCTCGCGTTTTTTTTTTAAAACCCTAATTTCTTAGGTAAACTCTTTTGCAAGATATATCATGATTAGTTTCTCCACCGAAATTGATAGCAAAACCGCCCTAGGATTGCAAGCCGTGAATCCATGAACATGTTGTTTTTCCTTTTTTTTCCACCGTTGCATGCAAAACCTAGCTTTTAGGTTATAGCTTGAAAAACCCTTGGCTTGAATTTCGTAGACACGATTCCCATGAATAAAGAAAAATCGTGCTATGATACGTGCGAATGAATGCGGGCCCGCCATACATGCTTGATTGAACGTGGGTCCCACCGTGTACGCCTGATCGAACATCGACCTTATACCAGCCTTGTGACCTCGACAAACACCGGCTTCGTGACCTCGACCGGCCTTGCTTGCTGACGTGGCCCAATACCAGACTTGTGGCCTTGATCGGCCTTGACCAATACTGGCTTTGCTTGCTGACGTGGCCCAATACCAGACTTGTGACCTTGATCAGCCTTGACCAATACCGGCTTGACGTGACCTAACACCAGCCTGCTTTACTGACATGATATCAGTCTTGCTTGCGTGGCCCAATACCTGCTTGACTGATGTGATGTCAGTCTTACTTGGGGATATTAGCCCTGTAATCTCGACCAACACAAGCTTCGCGGACTTAACCAACACCTTCCTCGTTTGGTGACGTGGCCTAATACCGGCCTTGTTTGGACCCAATACCGGCCTTGCCTGCTTTGCCCAGCTTGGTGTACTTTAACGTGAATGTGTGTCCTGCTCGGCCGGGACTATACATTCCATGATACGTGTTTTCGTACAAGTATTGACTCCCCTGCTTCTTCTTTATTGTAGAATGAACAAAAAGGCTCCTGCTGAGATGTCTTCTGGGAATAATGCTGATGCCAAGTCGTGAGTGTTGATGTGACTTCAAAGATATGCCGAACATAGATGATGATTTGTTCACCGTGCCTTTTCCGAACATTAGAAAGCATCCTTCTCACAAGATAGTCCCGCTCTCCGGTTCGTAAAATATGGAAGCCGATCCATCCTCTTCTTCAAGACTTGTGATGAGATTCTGTCTTCGGAGAAATGAGTATCCACCTTCACCTATTGACTTCAATATTTGTCATACCCCGCTGGGTCCTTATGAAGGATGGATGAGACATATGTTGAATAATAAGAGTATTAAGGCTAATTTGATCAAAGCGCAAATCCTTGATGCGGTCATGGCATTCGCCTCTCTTCAAGTTAAGAAAGATGCGGCAGGCTTGATCACTTTCATTTCTCGGTGGCGTCCATCTACTCATACATCCATATGTAGATGGGGAGAGATGACCATTACTCTGGAAAGCATGGCTGCATTGATGAACCTCGCCTGTCATTTGGAAGCTTCTTTTTATAAACTTTCGATGCGTAACATCGCGATTATAATGCTATACTTCAAAGGCGGGAGAATTTGATGACCTGGAGAAGGAGAAGAAAGATACGAAATGCTTTTACACTTGGTGGGTGTCGGAGTGGTCTCCTGCAGACCCGAAACCAGATCATGAGTTGGAAGACGAGCTCAGCGTGATTGCATTTCTGTCTTTGTGGCTATCCAGAGATATATTTGACGATGGTTCTGGAAGGAAGACCATAAGAGGTGACCTTGTTATGTTTGCTATAAGGCTGGCAAAAGGTAAGGTCATTCCCCTAGGTTCCTTATTTCTTGGATCAGTGTATTCTCATCTGGACGCCTTAGCGACGGACATGCATGCTTCCAATGGGTATAAGAAGGTGGAGTTGCATATCCACATTGCTTTTCTTCAGGCGTTTTTGTGGGAACATTTCAAAAGCTATGCTCCCCATTCCCGCAACTCCACTCAGCAGTTTGTATGGTGGTTCGAGAATACTTCGTTGGCAGAAGAGATGTCCAAAAACCGGTGTGAAGCTTGTGGATGTCTTCGACAATGTGTCCTCCATAGATTTTCGTCCATGGGGGCCGATCCATCCTTCCATTGTTCAGCTAAAGACTTTTGCTACTGTTCCTGATGCCGTGTTACGTACTGATGCTGGAACCACAAGTCTTGGAGAACTTATTTACTTGCGAAGCTACACTCCGGGATATGTCCCGTCTTTATTTGACGAAGAATTTACTGTGACTCCGTAAAATATTGACAGGGCTTCTCGGCAAATGGGATTTGACCAGGGTGTTCCATTTCTTCGTCCGTTGAAGGCTCCAAAAGAACTTTTCCCGGACATTCTTAAAGCTGACATGTTTTTGTCAGTGCAGAGCCTTCCTTTCCTTCCTATCGGAAGAAATACGACAATAACTAGCAGGTATAAGGAATTTTGGAGGGAGCAATTGTTAACCTTTCAGAAATTCTCGGAGGAGGTTGTGACAGACTCCCGCGGCGAACCATCTTCTGACGCTTTGAAGGAGCATTCTCGGTTGAAACCACTCCCAGGTAAACGAACCAGACCTGACGACTGCAGCCCCCAAGCAGGAGTGAGGTCTAAGAAGCAGGCATGTGGTTCGGTGATCCTCAATTCCTCCAATATGCAGGTATTTAAATTTCTTTCTGTTTGATCCCTTAGTTTCATTCTTCCTGAGCAACTTTCACTAAAGGTAGTCTTTTGTTGGTGATCATGAAATCTCGAAAGAAAATGTTTTCGCAAGACTGGCTCGTAGACATAACGAGATGTCTGGCGATATTGATCTTCATACGAAGAAGTCTGGTGATCCTCTCAAAGAAGGGTCTGGCGACACTGATCCTCTTCAGGACAAAGATGATGCAAGCTCGACTGGACGGAGTGCCTCCCCAAGTGGTAACCTTAGTGAGCTTGTAGACGAGGTCGTGACGGAAATCAGCATTCAGAGTGGGGTAGACATGAGGAGGAATGCAGGAGAGGCAACATCTGCTATTGTTGAGGCGGCTCCCCTTAAAGAACTTCCTGAGCAGGTTCCAACTGATAAAGTAATCGTGGTGACTTCTTCTGAAAGGCCTCCTGATGAAGTAATGGTAAGGCAACTGTTGTTCCTGGCGCTATCTTCAATCCTCCCTTCGATTCCCCTTATGCAGGTCATGTGTTGGTTGGGGGATTCAGTGTGTCGGCTCAGTTCGATGAGTTATACACGGTGATATGGAAGAAGCACGACCACATTGCTACCACTAAGAATCTCAAAAGTCGCCTTGCATTGGTCAACCGCGTCCAGGAAGATTTATTCTCTATCCTTGGGATATGCGTCACGACTGGTCGAACCGTTTATGAGGAGATGATTGAAGACTGGAAGTGCCATCGAGACGTGTTTGTGCAGTACGACTTCAACGCTCCTTGGTTCTTCAAAGGGTTCTCTGAGATCTAGGAGCTTCAGAAATTGCAAGACGAGGTTCCTTCCGCAGACTGTATTGCCCGCCAGGAAGAAGAGGTTGAAAAGTTGTCTAAGGAGTTGAAGCTGAAACATGTCGCACTCCAAAGGATGAAAGCCGCTCTTGCTCAGAAGGACGAGTTGCTGCTGAAGGTCTTTCCTTGAAGGATTCGTGCCGCATACTTGTGTTCTTTCTTTAGATGCTTTTGAGTGATTTCAAGGATTTCCTTTCACAATTTGATCAGGTTTTGAACTAATAGGTGGTTGAATTTTGAACTGGTTTACTGATAGACGCATTTTTGTGTCTGATATAATCTCAATTGTATATATTGTTAGTGCTCGATTTTGCGCTTATTTTGGTATTTTATGTCTTTGTAGGTGTTTTTGGAGAAATAAGCTTTTGCGGGAAAATTGGCTCGAAAAGTAGTATTTGCGCTCGTGGGAGAAAATTACTATTCGGACCGCTCATTTGGATAAGGGGCATCCCAATTGATAAGGGGTAACCCTTGTTATTTGCACCCCAGATTTATATATATACCCCAGTGATATTCGCACCCCTTCTTTGGATAGGGGGCGCTCACCTTCAACATTTGGAACGAGAATTTTGGTGGGAATATTTCTTCTCAACCTGCAGAATTTTCAAGATCGGATTTGGGTTCGATTTGTTCAGATATTTTTGCGAAGGTGGCTTGATATCACCCTGTTTTGACCTAATGGGGGAGGTAAGGTGTTTTGGTACGAAAGAAAAGGAATTAGCTTCACGTTTTATCGAAAACGAGAGACGGGAAGAATTATTCGTCACACCGTGAGTTGTTGACGGGAAATTTGAGAGGGATTTTGTCGGAGTTATTCTTGGATACGAGTTGGTATTGATACGGTACATCGAACGTGGAAGGTAATTGAATGGTTCACGTAAAAAGGGAAGATTTCCATTCCTTTATCGAAACAGGAAGTTGAGTTATTCTCGGCATTTTCTTGTTTATTTGGAAGTTACGTGGGGTTTGTGAGAAATAATATATTCGTGTTGATTCGACTCTATCTTGGGAAGTTTGTGTAAGCAGAGAAGACGCGTAAAGAAGAAAGAAAATAGAAAATATTCCGCAACTGGGCTTGGAAGAGAAGTAAAGATATTCTAGGATTTACTCGACCCTGTGGTGTATATATATGGGTCTTTGAAGCGACAGCAAGGGGTCGAGACCTTGGGGGGAGGTTAAGGAGCATTGCAGAGCAAAATCGCAAGTTGTAGAGAACATACAGGCGAGAGGAGGAAGAAGAACAAAGAACAGCACTTAAGGAAAGTCGCAGAATCCGTGACCTAAACTTTCAAACTCTAAGCCTTTGTAACAATTTTTCCAACAATTATATTAAGTTTGCAATGAGTTGAGCTTAGGGTTCCTTCAGAACGGTGACTTCTGTAACAATTATATCTGTTACAAAGTCGATTTTTCTTCAATAAAACACCTATTCAGCCATGCGTTATTATTTTGAGCGTGTTTTGAGCATGAGGAGCTAAACCCCAACACTGGGACAATGGAGGAAGCCATTCTTTACGCATGTGGTAATTCTAATTAATTCTTTTATGACTTTTGCACTATTCTAAATTGATTTATGATTTTTCTTGATTATTTGTGATTTTGTCTGATGGTGTATGCTTAGTCTAAGAACTTTTGATGCATCATGCTTATGATTTACATCTAATACTTTATAAAATCTATTTTTGGCAAAGAAAGAGTCAATATCTTATAAGCTATAATTGTCTAGAATTAATAGTTGAACCACATGAATATAAGAATTGGTGAAATCCTGAGTCTCAGTCTCTCGATATTTTGTGACAAACTTGTGTTTATATTTTCTTTGTTTTTAGTATTTTCTGAAACTAAATCTTTACAAGTCTGAGTGAACGACATTCTTCTTACCACTTTCTACAACAACATAAAAATCACATCAATTTTTGGCGCCGCCGACGCGGACTTGTATTTAGATTTGTTTTAGGTTTATTTTTATTATTTTTGTTCTTTTTTACGCCTTTGGTATTTTTTTTTGATTCTTTTCAGATTTGGAGCGAAGCTACAAGGAAACAAAAGTGGTATAAAAGGAAAGCATCGCCAAAGAAGGAAAGAAAAGAGGAGTCCAAGGAGTGAAGAAGATTTTGTATATAGTTATTTTGTGTTATTTTTAGAACGTAAATAGGGTTGTATTTTTGTAATTTTTCTTTTTCTTTTTGAACTTTTTGGACTTTATTTTGGACTTGGACATTATTTTAAAACCCTAAGGAAGGGTTGAAATTAAATATAAACTGTTTATAGGAAGGACGTGAAGCTACGATACTGTCTCGGCCCTCGGGTTCGTACACCGACATCGGAGTCGGTGGCCCGAGTCGACTTCAACGGTTCATCGCCCGTCTGCACGGAGGTAAGACTCTATCCACCCACGAATCCCCGTCGGTGGGTTTAATTTTGTGTGACAACTCACACCCCTGCGAATAGAATGTCGAACTGGTATTACAATAGCCAATACAACGAATATCCGACTGAGTTTCAAAATGGACGTTACTACTTTGACCATAATGTGAATAGTGATTGGGAACATCAGCCTTTTCAAGGTTATGACTCATACCATGATGAGCCCAATTACTATCCATACGCCCACCGGTCATATGAGCAAAATTCCTCTCTACTAGAGTCCGCATGTAAGTTAGCTGAGTCAACACAAAAGTTACTTGAGTCAACACGTAGTTCAGGTGAGATGAATAACTTAGTTATGGACGAAAGCAATGAAACATGTGAACCTTCTTTCCTAGATACAATCAGGAAGTCATGTGAGTCGACTCAGAAAATGTTGTTAGAGGCCCAGGAAAGAAATGCTCAAGATAGTTTTAATTTCCAATATAGTGTTTCCAATAGTACCTTTGAAAATGAGGATAGTTATTTGCATAATCAAGATGACGAGGTTAGAATTGGTAACACTACTTTAGATGAGGTTCGACCATTTTCATGTTATTACAATGATGATTATGATGAGGATAGTGTTGATGAAGAATCTGAAATATTTAGGCATAGTGATCAGGAATTTGTTACTCCAATTGAGCTTTACAATGATAATATTTCTAGTTCAAATTCAAATAATTTTAATAATTATTCACCTATTCAAAAGGACGAGGATTTGACTAGAGATACCACCGTTTTAGACGATGTAGTATTCCCTTATGATTACGAAGCTGATGATACTTTTGAGGAACGAGTTTATTCTGAGAATATTGTTTTAGAGTCTAGCGATTTAGAAACCTTAGTCTTAGACAAAGAAAATGAACTCGTAGAGATGAGTGAGGATGAACCCGACTTAGAAGAATCAATTGACCATTTTCAGAATCGGATGACCTTGAAATTAGGGAAGTTGTGACTAGTCTTTCTAGAGACACTGAAAACTCTAAGTTTGGGGGTGATTATCATTCTCCGTGTGCCTTAACTCTTAGAAAGGTCCCTCACTTGGGACTTGACATATGTGCCTCAACCATTTTAAAAGATTATCTTCATACACGTTTTCCTGAACCTAGTGATGTCCATAGGGAAGTTCAGTTGTTAGAAACCCATCCTCTGGTTGATGTGGTTAGCTTGGGCTATGATACCCAGATTGATTTTGTTTTCCCACCAAATATTTTTCAACCAATTGTGGGAATGTATGAGTTCAATATGTGTCAGTTATTAAGTTCTGAGACCAAACCTAATTATTTTAGGAGAATAGAAATGACACATTTGCTTAAGATTGACCACCACTTTCATCGTGGTCAATCGTGTGAGTCAAAACTGATTGACTTTGAGGATCCGCAGTTATTCAGGTTATTATTATGTGCTTCTAAGTTCTTATTTGAGTATTTTCAGACTCTAATACCTGAATCGGATCTTAGCTTTGAGGAATTCCATCACATGAAAATATTTTATTTGGACCCAGTTATAGAACCTGAACCTGAACCACAGCTAGATGTAGTTGTCTTAAACAGGAAACTAGACAAGGGTGTGCATTATTTGTTAATTTTCTTGGCATGTTGCAGATTCCTTTTATTTGTGGTAGCTTTATTTGGTTTTGATGACCCACAGAAATTTCGGCTATTACTTTATGATTCTATGAGGTGACTAATCCTTTCTTAGTCTGGCTGAAGACGTTAAACTTAGCACTTCTTGGGAGGTAACCCAATATTCATGCGACACGGTAATATCTTTCCTTAACTCTTTTACTTCAAATGGTAATGAGTTTCTCCTTGTTCATGCTTTTAATTTTATCTTTAGAACATTGAGGACAATGTTAGATTTAAGTTTGGGGGTATGGGAGAAACATTCTAGTTGCATTGTTAAACTCCAGAGCTTAGAAATTTATGCTTATTAAGGATGGCACTAACCAATCTAAGTGGATGGAAGCATTTTGGTTGTAGGAGTTGAGGAACCAATCGATTAGATGGAAACATCTAAAGAGTCTATTCATAAAAGCACATAGCTCGGTGTTAGAAATAACATGATAGTTTCACCATATCTCGTTGAGTCCTTTTCACTTGTTTTTATTTTGTTTTGTTTTTAAACTATGTTTCTCTAAGTTATTAGGTGGGGCCCACGAATCAAGTTGTTACCAATGCTAGGGTGAATTAGAGTGATTGAGATAAAAAAAAAAAAAAAAAAAAAAAAAAAAAAAAAAAAGAAAGAAAGTGAGACCAGACCATCGACCAACCGGAATAAATTCAATAAAGTCGACCACTTTGGAACCCTTGTATATGCCATTGTGTTGACCTAGAGTTAGGTTTATTGACCACTTTGGTTCCCTTGCATATGCCAAAGTGTGTTGATATTAGTCGACTAGTATCTCAGTCCATTAGGATAGGTTCATTTTGGCGGAGGCCTTGGACAGAGATATGGGAAACATCGATCACTTAGTAAACATCAAAACCATCTATGTTTTTCTCTATATCCATCTTCTCGATCTATCCATGTGATTAGTTTTGACTCCGGGTATTGATGTCCATAGTGCGACTATCTGAGTAGAGCTTTGTGACTTATATATGAATTTTAGTATGCTTGAGTGCAAACTCGTGTACAGCAATTGGAATTTCGCATCGGGGTACATCCTCCTGTAGTCAATAAGTATGCCAACCAAGGAGATTTTTTAGTGCCTTCCAAGGTTCTGCGTAGATAGCTAGGGTCTGGAGTGTAAAGGTTTTGTGGGTACACCTCTGGTAAACCCTCCCGAGACTATAACTCGGCCACTAGGGCCACCTAGGGGTTTAAAGGCTTATTGCATACGCTAAATGCAATCGACGATGCCTGCTACAGTGAGTTAGGATTTTATTTTCAGTTTTTGATTTTCTCGAGGACGAGCAAATAATAAGTTTGGGGGTATTTGATAGACGCATTTTTGTGTCTGATATAATCTCAATTGTATATATTGTTAGTGCTCGATTTTGCGCTTATTTTGGTATTTTATGTCTTTGTAGGTGTTTTTGGAGAAATAAGCTTTTGCGGGAAAATTGGCTCGAAAAGTAGTATTTGCGCTCGTGGGAGAAAATTACTATTCGGACCGCTCATTTGGATAAGGGGCATCCCAATTGATAAGGGGTAACCCACTGTTATTTGCACCCCAGATTTATATATATACCCCACTGCTATTCGCACCCCTTCTTTGGATAGGGGGGCACTCACCTTCAACATTTGGAACGAGATTTTTGGCGGGAATATTTCTTCTCAACTGCAGAATTTTCAAGATCGGATTTGGGTTCGATTTGTTCAGATATTTTTGCGAAGGTGGCTTGATATCACCCTGTTTTGACCTAATGGGGGGAGGTAAGGTGTTTTGGTACGAAAGAAAAGGAATTAGCTTCACGTTTTATCGAAACAGAGACGGGAAGAATTATTCGTCACCTGTGAGTTGTTGACGGGAAATTTGAGAGGGATTTTGTCGGAGTTATTCTTGGATACGAGTTGGTATTGATACGGTACATCAGAACAGGGAAGGTAATTGAATGGTTCACGTAAAACAGGGAAGATTTCCATTCCTTTATCGAAACAGGGAAGTTGAGTTATTCTCGGCATTTTCTTGTTTATTTGGAAGTTACGTGGGGTTTGTGAGAAATAATATATTCTGTGTTGATTCGACTCTATCTTGGGAAGTTTGTGTAAGCAGAGAAGACGCGTAAAGAAGAAAGAAAATAGAAAATATTCCGCAACTGGGCTTGGAAGAGAAGTAAAGATATTCTAGGATTTACTCGACCCTGTGGTGTATATATATGGGTCTTTGAAGCCACAGCAGGGGTCGAGACCTTGGGGGGAGGTTAAGGAGCATTGCAGAGCAAAATCGCAAGTTGCGAGAGAACATACGGGCGAGAGGAGGAAGAAGAACAAAGAACAAGACACTTAAGGAAAGTCGCGAGAATCCGTGACCTAAACTTTCAAACTCTAAGCCTTTGTAACAATTTTTCCAACAATTATATTAAGTTTGCCTTGATTCGGTTAGGGTTCCTTCAGTAACGGTGACTTCGTAACAATTATATCTCATTACAAAGTCGATTTTTCTTCAATAAAACACCTATTCAGCCATGCGTTATTATTTTGAGCGTGTTTTGAGCATGAGGAGCTAAACCCCAACACTTTGGGACAATGGAGGAAGCCATTCTTTACGCATGTGGTAATTCTAATTAATTCTTTTATGACTTTTGCACTATTCTAAATTGATTTATGATTTTTCTTGATTATTTGTGATTTTGTCTCGATGGTGTATGCTTAGTCTAAGAACTTTTGATGCATCATGCTTATGATTTACATCTAATACTTTATAAAATCTATTTTTGGCAAAGAAAGAGTCAATATCTTATAAGCTATAATTGTCTAGAATTAATAGTTGAACCACATGAATATAAGAATTGGTGAAATCCTGAGTCTCAGTCTCTCGATATTTTATGACAAACTTGTGTTTATATTTTCTTTGTTTTTAGTATTTACTGAAACTAAATCTTTACAAGTATGAGTGAACGACATTCTTCTTACCACTTTCTACAACAACATAAAAATCACATCATTTACTTTTTGAGATAGTTTTGTGAACAATTGATTTTCTGAAAGAGATTATTCTAAATAGAATTTGCATCTTGGTTACGAATGATTATACATGTCACATGAAATTGTATATATCGTGTGAAAAGGAAACAAACATGATGTTTGATCATTGAATCAATTTTTTTGGTGTGGGATGTCAAGTCCCCAGTAAATTCTAAAACTATCTTTCTCATAAAATTGTTTGATAGAACTTACTTGCTCTTTGGAGCCTCATTTGCACGAAACTGAATCTTCCCGAGCAACCTCTCCAAGGAAATCGTCCGCACTAATTTTCAGAGAGGGAAAGCTACTCTTCTGAATTAAGCTTCTTCTGAACAATGCGCTTCAAGGCGTTGCATTCACTGGTAGGGTGGTGAAGGAACCGGTGATAATGATAATATTTCGGGTCCATTATTTCTTGATCGGTCGGTGGACGCCATACAGGAGGTAGCTCCACCTCTCCGTTTCGTACCCACGCCTCCAGCATCTCCAAAATCGTTTTCATTGGGAAAGGGAAGTGCAGATACCTTGAGTCTAGCTGTTCTTGCGCTAGTGGACGTCGTGACGTCTCTATGTGGCTTTGATGTGAAGAACGCTTCGGGAAGGAGTTGGAAGGCCAGTGTGTGTCATCATATCTGCGGATCGCTTGACTGGGTGACGGAATGCGGAAGGCGTCGTAATATCACTGCTGGGTGAATGAATTGAACGCTCCTATCCTCTGTACTCACGTGTTCCTTGATTGATCTCTCCCTCATCGAGCATTTCTTCATTTGGCTGAAAGGTCGCTGTGGACTGGGCAGTCTTCTGAGCTTCGGCAAGAGTCTTGAGATACAAATCTTCCAGCAAGGCTCCGTAAGCTGCATGCTCATTTTCTTTATCCGGCAGACGTGGTGGCATCCCGGACGAGTCTTTTCTTCTATGGAATTGTCTCGAGTCTCTATCGCCAGCTGGACCATGTTGTTCGTCTTTCTTGAGTCCCCTGTGGCTACACGCTCTCTCTGCATCTCCACTGGTAAAGGCGTGACTTTTAGATAAGGATTCAGCATTTCTTGCATTGTCTGGGTAAGTGCCTGCCGATCCTTCTTGCAATTGAGCTGCTATATCATTCAAAAGGCAGAAGGTTTCGCTCTTCCTTCTAGCGATACCAGCTTGATTTGCCAGGACATCCTCCAGCATTCTAGCCACACTTCCCATGACATCTGAATCATTTATGGTCTTCGAAGAATCTAGCGGGCGAAGATACATCGTGAGATGAAAACCGAAAATGAATAGGTTAATGATTGAATCGAAACCAAGATCTATCCCCAAAATCGAGAAGGTTGGAATGAATATTGAGAATTCGATTTTGCAACCGAGAGATTAACCTCCCATTGTGGTCGCAAATTGTTTATGGGTGAAAACTATTTCTGTCAGTTCTGGTAATTTGGGGTGTATGGATGAGAAATGAATCTAAACCCTAAACAAATGCACTGCATGGGAGTGCTTGTGATTCGAGAAATCAATATGTACAACTCTGGCCTAAACCAAGAAATGGCCGTTCCAGACTTGTTTCGGTCACAAAGTGAAGGAGATGGGGTTGATCTTAGGGAGAGAAATGAAGTAGGTGTTGATATTGTGGAGGTGTTGGATGTTTTATGACTTGTATCAGAAAGCTGAGCTGGGCTGCAGGATCTAAGCTATCAGTTTCGGTGTTTGAATACGATTGTATCAACACTTGGTTTTCTGTCTTGTCTTGTTTTTGGAAATAGGGAGGAGAACCTATTTATACAAGTCATTAAGCCTAACCCACGTCTCTCATGGGAAGTGGAGTGATGGAGTAGTGGAGTTGTGTGTTAGTGTCACACGACCAGTCTTGCCCACTTCTCTCGTCATCACTAACCGTCCAAGACTTCCTGACAAGTTCTTGTGATCGCGCGTTGTGCGCTGCACGCTGTAAACTGCCAGACCAATACCCCAGTAAGTATCCCCCAGTTTGTGACACGTTTGATGTCTCGAATGTGTGGATCGTGGGACCCACGAAAGTAGCATGTGATCCGGATTAAATAACTAAGTTATTTAGGAAGTCGATATTTATGAAATATCGTGTGTATTCTATGCAGGTAACGCATCGAATATATTCAGCATGTGTGAAGCATCGCTGTTTTAAGGCTTAACGGAGTAAGTCACGAATTAAGCGTCTTAAAATAGCATCACGTCCAACCATCTTTGAGTGATCGTTTGGAGGTTGTATGGGAAAACCACACTTTGGCCGGTCACTTCATGTGGAACAGTGGTGGACGGTGATCGTGGTGATGCCTTTATGGTCGCCTAACTCCTGTCCAGGGCTGCCTAACCAAGCTGGCGAAGTTGGACGGACGAGATGACTTGCGACCCACATCTGCGACCGTTGGATTAGGGTTTAGGAGGTGCGCAAGCACCCACTTTCAGGTCAATCGAATTCGATCTTAGAGGGCGATTTTGGAGGGACCGATTGGTCCTGTATGGAGGTGGTCCACCGGTGTTCATGTCCGTGCTAGCTTATCTCGTAGGCGTGCGATCTAAACCACTTGATTCGTCCGGCGAAGAGGAGTGGTCGAGATTGGTTTGCAATTGAAACCGCGCGACCATGCCTAGTTTGGGCGCACGAATCGAGGCGCTCGGCCATGGCCGGCCTTGGTCGATTGGTCACACATGTAGACGGGCCCACGGTGATTGTATTGACATACTTGGGACCCTTTGAGTCTACATCTACACCCTCCATCTATGCATGCGAAGATGGATGGTCGTGACTGATTTGCGACACATGTGATATGCCGCAAACCCTAATTAGGGTTTCATGTCCACGCTAATTTGGCTGGACGAATTGGCAAGCTACGCTCTTCTTTTGGGGAGGCCGACAATGTGGGACCCACATTGGGCCGGTGGTGAACACGCCAATATCTGTCTGGCGGTTATAGGCTTGATCTAAGCAATCCAAACATGCCGGTGAAGTTGGATGGTCGTGATCAATTTAAGACACTTAGTGGAATTTCCTGCGACCCTTAAAGCATCACGCCGGCCGAACTTTGGGAGAGCGTTTGCTCCTCCCTGGCTTGGTCGTGAGAAAGTCGGTCAGGTAAGGAGAAAGTGGGCCCGCCGGTGTGCAGGACAATGCTTGTCCAACCGGTCATGGGATAATCCACGTCGTCCAAACACGCCGGTGAAGTTGGTCGGTCGTGACTATTTTGAGACCGATATTGGCGGCCTTGTTCGTGCGAACCTTCTCCAAACGGTTTCACCAGTTCGACCATCCTTTTCCAGGCTAGCGTTTGGTGATTGTTTTGGAGGCATGTCATGCGTTCGACCGACCAGAGCATAAACGGGCCCGCTGGTGGTCATTAAGGTGGTAGCCTTCTCCTGCTGAGGATCGTCTAGGCTAGTTAAATCATGCGGCCAACTTGCGTGGTCGTGATTATTTCTGAGACTGACATGGATAGTCCAGATGCTCGAACGGGCTAGTATAACACACCGAGAGATGTATGCTCAATCGGGCTAGTATAACACACCGAGAGTTGTAGCCTGTACGGGTATTTCGTGCATGCCTCATTAGTGACACTTGGAGATTCGTGTTACTCTGTTGGAAGCAACACTCAGTCGTCATGCCGCACCAATAATGAGAGTTCAGCGGGAACAACACAGGAAATACAAGGCTGGTCATGCATTAATTGATAATGCTATAAATTCATATGGTATATGGGATTGTTGCTACATGCTCCAACGTGGATGAATTTTGTGTATTTGATTCACAGAATACTAGGATTGTTGCCACATGCTCTATTCTAGGTGAATTAGTAAAGTGGAGAAGTATTCATCACTTATCAGTGGCTTTATCCTTTGCAGGATGTCAGCGCATAATTTTGGCTTTTATAATTTTAGCCTTAAACGAAAATCCACCATCAACACAGAGCAAGTTATTCTGTGTTTCCCATATGTTAAATATATGTTCAATACGCCAAACTCACCACTAAGAAGCATGCTAGACTCACTAATATGTTAGGTAAAACGTTCATAGTCTAGCTAGGTCAACAAATTGACCAAATAAATACACGTCTTATTTAGACTTAATTCTGCTCGAGACATCAATTATGTCGCATGGAGGGATATTCACTAAGGTTTTGGACTGGCGGCTTACAACATGTGCGATGTAGCAATACACTCAAGATTGGAAAATAACTAAGTCGTGATAGAAGTTGAAGGAGTAAATGGGGAAGTGGTCATAAACCACCAAGTTTTCTCATCTTACACAAAATAATCTCAGATGAATCTCATAAATCTCAGACTTGCACAAAATAATCTGGCTTGGTCTTCGCACAAGTTCTCCCATAATTAGGTTTTATTACCTATATGTCAATCAAGCACTATTTTAATAATAATTAAATAGCAATTGATCATCCTTTCACCAACTAATCTGCAAAGAACTTTGGTGGATGCTCAGTCTAGCATATAGACACTACATGGTCGGTCTATCACCTCATGTAGCTGGACCCTCTCTCATCCATTGGTTGATGTTAGAGCATTGCTCGGTCGAACTCGCATGCGTTGCTATCTCAAGCATGTTTGTCAACGTTAGTGATCAAAACTATAAGTCTTGATTTCTAGCCTATTATAGCTAAAGGTCTCGGACTAGGATAGAAAGTGTAGTTGAGCTCAAGAATCCATGGCAAAGGACTACTCAAGGAACTGGTGGAACTTCATCGACTAAAAGGTATGTGGAGACTTGAACTTATCTGTCACTCAAAAGTCTACTTACTCTATCTCCTATTCTTGAGACAAAAGTCGTTTTGATATATAGACTTTCATTATACACATTTGTTATTTCGAGCCGAGTTTAACTCGCCTATCTATTTCTCAAAATATGTGTTGGTAAGCTTTCGCTTTAGCCAAATTCATCTTTACCTAGTGACGAAAGTCATGTTATGTTTCAATCACTTTGAAAATTGCTCTGACAAAAAATGGTCTATGAATAACGACTATATAACGTTCTCTGAGAATGTTTTAATGATTGAAATAAGAGTTTAGATTACATAACCTTTGGTAGGATATAAGAATTGTTGTGGAAACACATATATGTATAAGTCCTTATTCCTTGAACCAAAGTTTGCGAACTTTGTTGATCAAGAGAAACAGAATGTGGCGTGAGCCAAGTCCGCGAACTCAGTCCGCGAACTGGCGGAAGTTCTCGACCCGAGAATTTCTGCTGGAGCTTGTGAACTCCTTCCGTGAGCTAAAGTCCGCGAACCCAATCCGCGAACCCAATCCGCGAACTTGAGTAGGTTATATCTAAAATCGGTTATTCTTGAACTCATGTTTATATAAACTGAGGAATGCTTTTGAAAACCGTGGATATAAAGTTCATGAACCGATTCGAGTGAATCAAACCGTTTTTGCTTCGATTGTGTCTTGTGTAGTTACATAAGATCTAAGCAATTGAACAACTCTTTAACTAGTTCATTTGAGTAATTTGAACTATTTATGGTGAAGAAGAATATGGTTGATATGAAATTGCTCATATGGCTAACCATTTGGTTAACTATTGTTGAACCAACAAATGTTAATGTTTGGGAACGGTTACATAAACCAAAATTGGACATTTCATTTGTGTGTAACAAGCTAAGGTTTCGATCCATCGGTTGAGAAATATTATCTTGAATCTAATCAGGTTTTCATATAACGGTGAATATTGAATGCTTTGTTACTAAGCTAACATTGATTGCAAACCCTGATTTGAAAGACTATATAAGGGAGAACTCTAGCAACTGGGAACCTAATCCCCACACCTTACGTGTGATACTAGTTGCATAAGCTAGAGTCGATTCTCCTTTAACCTTGGGTTTTCTTCTCTAAACCAGGTTAACGACTTAAAGACTTCATTGGGATTGTGAAGCCATACCGATACTACTTTTCTTGTAGTTGTGTGATCTGATCTTGCTGTTTCTATCGTACGAGTACAATTGTAATAATTGGCTTGAGATTTATATCTCCGATAGTCAAGATAGAAAAGAAATGACAAACACTTCGTCTCATCATTTGTGATTACGCAATATCTTTTTTCGCTGTGTCGATTAAGATTATTGTGAGGTGATTGATAATACTAGGCTGTTCTTCGGGAATATAAGTCTGGGTTATCAATTGATTCCTGTTCACCTTGATTTATCAAAAGACGGAACAAAACTCATAGGTTTATTCGTGGGAGACGGATTTATCTATTACTATAGACTTTTCTGTGTGATACAGATTTGTTTATTAAAGTTTTCGACTTTGGGTCATAGCAACTCTTAGTTGTGGGTGAGATCAGCTAAGGGAATCAAGTACATAGCATCCTGCTGAGATCAGAGGCGTAAGAGCATAACTGTACCTTGGATCAGTGTAAGATTGATTGGGGTTCAACTACAGTCCAAACCGAAGTTAATTTGGAGTATGCTAGAGTCTGTAGCGGCTTAATACAATGTGTGTTCAATCTGGACTAGGTCCCAGGGTTTTTCTGCATTTGCGGTTTGCTCATTAATAAAATTCTGGTATCTGTGTTATTTCTATTCCGCGTTATATTTATATAATTGAAATATCACAGGTTGTGCGTTGTTCAATCAATTAGAATATCCGACCTTTTGGTTATTGATTTAAATTGATTGACACTTGGATATTGGTCTTTGGTACCATCCAAGTTATCTCTCTTTGATAAAGACTCGCAGATTTCTATTTGCTTGAGTAAAGATCAAATCGAGAGATTGAGATATAAACTCTTTGATATACTTTTATCTAGATTGAGTCTGACTGTCTAGTTGATTCTCTAGAAAGTAAATTGGAGTTTGTCCATACAGATTGATAAGCGAAATATTGGGTATGGTTGTTGTACCCCCGCTTTTTCCGTTGATTCTCGGTTGATCATTCATTGATCAAAATTAGGGTTTCGAACCTAATGCTCTGTCTAGCATAATTCTGAATAGGTTCAAACACCAATAATTTTTATGTTGATCCAACAATCAATATTTTAATTAATAATTTAATATTCGGTAGGCTACCAATATTTTATGAGTATTTTATTGATCCAACTATCAATTGCTCTGCAAATAAATATTTCTCAAGTTGATTCAGCTATCAACATTCGAGAATTTCATATTGATCCGGGTATGTTGTTGGTTCATCAACCAATATTTGGTTCGTCAGTCGACTATTATTTTAATATTATATTCCCACCTTGTCATTCGACTGACTCATGACACATGGATCGAGATGAACCTTCTATGATCATTCAGCAGTGATTATTTTCATACGACTTCTTGTCAAGTGCTCAACGCACCAACATAGTGGTTTATGATCGATCAATCTCATTAACCTATGCTCATTAATACAAGTCATTTAACTATCATTACTGCTTCAGCTAGCATAATGATATGCCACGGTCATCAATGACATAATTTAACGTCCATGGTCCACAGAGCATGTTGCTGTTCCAGCAAGCACTTCATGCTTTTTCCATCATGATTTTGAACCATGAACTATTCAGTTCATCGATTCAGACTCATAGTCTTAGGTCAAAGATTGACCACACATGAAAATACGTCTGCAAAGCAGACTTTCACATGAGACATCAATTATGTTACATGGGGGGATATCACTAGGGTTTTGGTCTGGCAGCCTACAACACGTGCGATGTGAGGCACATCCACGATATGAAATGTGAGTAAGTTATGCTGACAGTTAATGAGTAAATGGAATAGTGGATGGTCAATAAACCAAGTCTTTTACGCAAAGTGGAAGTGGTTTTTGCACGTTCTCCCACTTCCCCATTCTTCCACTTCCTTTAACTTTCACCATTTAAAGGAGATCGATGTGTTGTAATAAATAGGTTCCTTAATGTATGATTTGATAACTTAATGATGACATTTGAGTAATGTAGGATCAGAATATCGCAACAACAATACCTCGCGAGATCAATAAACGACGATAATGCGAAAGTGTCGCAAATGAGTAATATAAATGACGCAATGAATGACGGCAGCCAAAACACGAGAAAGATGTGAAGACTTAGCGAGATTTAGGAAACCTGCGAGAGTATATATTTGAACGTCTGCGATATTTCGCAAGTCATTCCCGAAAATAAAGGACAGCTTAGCTGTCATCCATTGTGTAATACCCTATATAAGGAGTCGAGCAGGACTGTTGAGAGGGATCTTTTTTCGAGTGTTAGGCAAGTCATTAGGAGAGAGAAAGTTTGTAGTGATTGTAATTTCTTTAGATCTTTTCCATTTTATCTTGTAATCATTCAAGGAATTAATTAATAAAAATCATAGTTGTTCATCTTCAAATGTATTAGTTGCGTGGATTCTTGTGAGGGGTGTAGTGTAGGATTTCCTGCAACTACATATTGGCGCTAGAAACAGGGAGAGAGTAAGGATTGACATCGTGATTTGAAAGAATTTGGAGTAGTAGGGAAGGAATTTCATATAATTTTCAACAGTTTACCAAAATTAAGAAATGGCTAGAAGGAGAAATGCATCCGAGCAACCAACAACTGTTATAAGGTGTAGGAGACTTGCCGGAGAAGGGAGAAATGAAATGGGAGAATCCTCAAGAAGGAACATAGGGAATAATGAAGAAAATCAAATTCAATCACCAATTCAACCAGTAACGGATAGAACTGTGGATTATGATAGATTAAGCGTGCATAATTGGAGATCAGACTCTGTGGACGAAAGGGGAGAAGAAAAACAATTGGTAAACAATGGACAAGAGGACAGAGACCGAGAAGGGATTGGAGAAATAATTCATGGAAATGAAGAGATCGCAGCATTAGAGGCGTTGAGACAAACAATACATGAAGAAAGACGATTAGAGGCAGAGGAACGTGCAAATTTGACAAGACAGAATCATGAGTTGAGGATGAAAAACATGAGATTACAAAGCAGAAGGTCGAGAAGCACTACAAGGTCAAGCTCAAGATCAGTTAGATAGGAAAGAAGGAGAATTTTACTTACAGAAAATGCTGATGAAGAAAACCAAGAAGAAGCGCAAAATCCAGGCATAGAGCATTGCGAGAGAAAAGAAATGATGGAAGATCGTTATATTCCACGACCCGAGACTCTTCAAAATGGGCAGAATGATGAAAATCAAGGAAATAAGCAGCGTCAGAGGCAGAATAATCCAGCTGATGAAGAAAATCAAGAAGAAGGAAGAAGAATATTGCATGGGAGAGAAGCACGGAGGAAGCAAAAAGAGATTGAGGATGAAATTGAAAGATATTATGTTGAACAAGCACGTCTAGCTCGCGAGAGAGAAAGATTGAGAGCAGAAATGGAAGAACAAGAGTTAGAAGAGGCAATTCGCCAGAATAATCATGATAATCGAGAAAGAAGGCGAGAACAAAATCGCAACAATGATAATATTAATGAAGAATATGAAAGAGCACAAAGGAGAGCTGATAGGCAACAAAGAAGAGAAATTGATAGATATAATGGTGTGCGAATTCGTGAAAGAAATGAAGGAGAAGATCGCAGAGAAAGACGAGAAGAGAATGATGAAAGTCAAAGCAGACATGAACGTAGGAGAAGAGAAGCGGAACTAAAAAGACCAATAGATTCAAATTCTGATGTAAATGAACAAATTTTGAGAGAATTGGCAGAAATGAGAGGAATGATGAACAACAAAAAGGGAGGAGGAAAGAGACAGTTGGATGAAGCCATAGAAGAAGCTGCGAAAACTCCGTTCACACAAGAGATACAATTAGGAGGAATACCACCAAAGTGCATATTACCAACATTAACCAGCGTTTTCGATGGAACAACTTGTGCGATACAGCATATCAAAGCTTATATGAGATGTATGTTACAATGGGAGAATCATGATGCTATATTGTGCAAATATTTTGCATCAAGTTTGACAGGAGGAGCTTTGAAATGGTTTGAAGGACTACCGAAGAATACAATAACATCTTTCAATCACTTGCAGGCTATATTTTTAGGGGCATATATAAGTAATAATTCCTCGCGACCTGGTATTGAATATGTATTTGGGTTAAAACAAAGGGTTGGTGAAAGTTTGAAGCATCTGACTGTGAGATGGAAGACAATGTGTAGCGAAATGGCTGGTCGTGTGGAAGAGAGATATCTCATCTTATCATTCATTAATACCATGTTCGCGACAAATCTGTTATATATTCAAATTTTTAGAGTCAAGAATACAATCACAATGACTGAGTTGCGAGAGCTTCAGGAGGAGTATATTGCTCTAGAGGAAAAGCAAAATGAGATGGAATCATACCCTGTCGCGAATACAAGTTTAGGAGCTGCGAATGCAAGTTTGTTACCCAAATTGATAAACACTATGGTGAGTACCTCGCAAAGTCAGCAAGGAATGAGGATACCAGATGATGGTCAGCAAAAGTTGGTAGCCATGGGAAGTCGCGATCAGGAAGAATTTGAAAGAGAAAGAAATTTCTACAACCGTGGCGGAAATAATAAAATTCAAAGGCTTGATCAGCCGCAAGAAACCTATGGAGGTCAGAGGCATAATCCGCAAGAAATCTATGGAGGTCAGAGGCATAACTATCATAGAGGGCAGCGAGGTCATAGGGTAGTCTGGGAAGAAATCAAGATGCCTCCACTAAACGCTAGCGTGGAGAAAATATGGGAAGCTATAATCCTGATGGAAAACATACCTGCACCATGGAACATGGGGAATGAACCGCCTCCAGGTGACAGAAGTCATGAATTTTGTTCCTATCACCATTTTCATGGACACCTAACGAATGATTGTAGGAATATAAAAAGAATCATCCTCAGAATGATAGACCAAGGGAAGCTAAACCATTTCTTAAAATGTGAAGAGAAGACTCAACCATTACCAACACCTCCAGAAATTCACAGAGTAAATACAACAAAAGGGAAAGAAACGTTTGTAGTAGAAGTTGGAGCGAAGGCCAAAAACTTGTTTTGCAATTCTATCGTACATTCGTACAGGACAATCGAAGATTTTCATGATATTGTTCTCAGTAGGGTTTTGCAAGAGATGCTGACAATAGAGAAGTAATGAACATCGCGAAGACATCGCCACTAAAAGAATGTCAAACGCATATTATTTCTTTTATCGCAGAAGAGGTACCTGAGGGTGGAGAGATGCATGACAGTCCATTAGTGGTAAGATTGGAAATTAAACCAAAACCTGTTGATGATGAAGATGATGAGGCAGAAAATTCATGGGCTATAAATAGAATCTTAATTGATACTGGAAGCTCTGTAAACATCCTTTTTTACCACACTTACAAGACTATGGGAGGGAAAGACGAAGACTTGATACCTTCAACCTATAAGATTTATGGTTTTAATGGTACTGCCAATAAACCTAAAGGAAAAATTCGTATGCGAATACCACTAAAAGGATTATCAACTGAAATCTTGTTTTGCATAGTCGATGTGGAATCCCCGTATAATGCATTAATTGGGCGACCTTGGTTACATGATATCTTGGGTGTAGCATCAACTTACCACCAGTGCATCAAATTTTCTCATCCCAGTGGTGTTGGAGTTATAAAAGGAGATTGGGCTGAGGGACAAAAGTGCTATGAAGTTGATGTGGAGTCTTGCGAGGAAAGGGCTGCTCAAAAGAAGAATTGGAAGCGAAATATCAAAGAAGAACAAAGAAGACAAACACTGATGGTGGACACAATAGAAGTGAGAGATAAAGATATATTGCGAAACCCATGCCTGAAAACAATTGGAAATTGCGATGGTCTCGCAAAAGGGAAGGAAATATCAGGAAATCTGAATGAAGAAACAAAGAGCAACAAGAGTAAAAAGTGTAAGAAATAAATAATTGATTTTAGAGTTGTGTAAAAAAAAAAAAATGTTTGGAGTGACAAAGACATGTCAAAAGTACAAAGAATATGACGATCGAAGAAAGTCCCGCGAGACATGAATATAACGAAAGTTTGGTTAAATAATTACAGCGAGATCACAGCAAATGTATCAAGATTATGCGATAATTTTGCAAAAATAATGAGAAGAAATAGTCAAAAATCAATGAATGATCGAAAGAATTGACAGAAATGAAAGAATGAGTGAATGGGATGAACCTTTATGGCGTACACCCTAATTCGCGAATGATATTTCGTAAGAGGCAAATGTAAGACCTAAAGTGCGTCATATAAGGGGGTATCTCTTGACATGGCTCGGGGAAAAGGTTACACCGCCCCGGAACTGAGTCATGAAAATTTGGGGTCAATAAAGCCCATCCGGGGGAGATACCTTGGATTTCCAACTATATATATAAGGTTATACCCTGGTTGGACGACCGAGGGTCTCTTCCAAGGAGTCAGTGTATGACCAAGGCGCCGAGGTACACGGTTGAGCCAAGAGTGCCTGGGGCATTTGAAGTGTCTCGGCCATTCTTGGCAAGTCTTGGCACATCTTTGCACTCGGCCGAAGAAAACTCCACTTAGGGTGCAGTCTCGTAACCATAAACCCTATAGGTATAAGGGATAAGAGGCTGCAAAAACAAGCAGTTGTTGTTAAGACCGGATGGGAGGAGCTAGTCTTGTATGGCCGATGTACGCCTCCTTGAAGGGGCAACCAGGAAGATGATAAGGGCGACACCCTCCATTAGGGAGCTGATAAGTGTCTTAAGACGCAAATGTCATGAGGCTCTATTTTCGCAAGAAAATTTAGGCTTGTCATATTTGTGCGATGATCCTGAAGAGGCAATAATACTAACGCGAGGTTAAGACGAGATCAATAGGTCTTTACATGAAAGTATAAAGACGTCCTGCGATTTCGTCGCAAGACGGCAATGTCATGGGGCTTTAAGTTCGAAAGAATTTTTTAGGCCTGTCATATTGTCGCAACAAAAACATCCTGCAGAGGCAATAATACTAAAGAAATGATAAGGCAAGATCAATGGGTCATTACATGAAAGTGTAACGACGTCCTGCGATTTTGTCGCAAGACGACAATGTCATGGGACTTTATGTTCATAAGAATATTTAGACCTGTCACATTGACGCAAAAATGAGGGGTGGCAAAATAAGACCTTTAACTAGGAAGGAAAAATAAGACCACACAAGAGCAATGATAAGACAAGATCAATGGGTCATTACATGAAAATGTAAAGACGTCCTGCGATCTTGTCGCAATGATGAATTTCAACATAAATAAAGATAAGACCACACAAGAAATTGAGTAAGCAAATAAACTTGCGAAAATGGCTATATTTGTGAAGAGTTAGCAACAGCAGTTGCGAAACTAAGAAGTATTATTATTTAAAAATTATCGATTTAATCTCTCATGTGAAAATAAATAACAGAGGCAAGTATGGGAATGATTAGAATAAAAACTTGTTATTTATTTTCATATGATAGATTTACAGTAAGAGATTACAAAAATGGAAGGCTAGAAGGATAAATGTACAAATATCACAAGATGAGAAAAAGGGAAAATGGAGCTATCTCTCAGTTCATTCTTCTTTTTCATAAGACTCTTTATCGGACTCCTCTTCTTCGCTAGCTTCACTTTCAGAAACGTCCAAGGAAGGTATATTTTCAGGAACCTCATCAAGAAGACAAGGATATGAAGAAAGAGGAATACCGTGGTCATCAAATTTGTCTTAATAGTTTGATTGCGAAAACGGACAACATCATTATTGAAATTCGCTACAGTAGTTTGTAGTTGCTTCTTCAACTTGGAATACTTGTCATTGCGAAGAGAGAAGTCTTTTGCAAGTTGTGCTTTCTCAGATTCAAGTTCTTTAATTCTAGTTTGAAACCTCTTCTCGGATTCTGCGAACAAATGGCAATGAGTCAAGTAACTTAATAGTAGTTTCACAAAAAAGAAGTGGTAAAGTAATGAAGACAGTTAACAACCTTCTTGTCGAAATCATATCTTTAACCAAGGCGGTATGCTCAAGCATGAAGGTGACGTTAACACCTAAGTTATTTCGGCATTATCTAGAACTTTCGCAGCCCAAGCGAATTCATCATCACTATTTATGACAAGAAGTGAACGAATTTGATTTTCTCGCTCATTAAGTATGGCATTTTGGCGAAAAGATTCATCTCGCTCAATTTGGACTTCAAGAAGAGTTTTTGGAATTTCGCTAATGCTGTGCACCCGATTAGCAATGCGATCCTTGTCATCTATAAGGCTATTAATTTTCTTCCTTAGAATATTATTTTTCTCGTGGGAACTAAGATATAGACGTTTAAATCGGTTGGCTAAACCTAAACTAGATCTATGCTCAATTTCTAAGAGATGAAGTTTGGTTTGAAGTTCATTTAATGAAAGAGAGTTAATTTTGTTTGACGAACTACTTAAAGATTCGTTAAGATGAGCGAGAAGAGCATCATTATCCATAGGCTCAGGAAATGAATGGAGAAAGATGGCTTCGTCAGAAAGATTATAAATGTCTGCGAAAATGATAAGTCAGGCAAAGAAAAATAAATGACAAAGTAAAAACGAAGAAAAGAGAAAAGTTTTATACCATAAAGTTGCTTTGATTAGCACTTTGAAGAGTAGATATTTTATTCTTCGGGTAGAAGATTGACTTCCAATTGTTGAATTCTTTCGCGAAGAGAGCTAGTCTCATTTTCATTCTTCTTGCGAGATATCGCAACTTCAATTTCTAGTTCCTCGGTCTTTTTGTGAAGCTGAAGATTTTTCTTTTCAAAGTTGTTACGCCTCTTCTCAAGATCTAAGGCAACATCAAAGGAAGCTCTTCCAGACTATATATAAAAAAAAAAAAAAAAGAGATAAAGGAACTATTAATATATGATTTAAATTAAAATTATGAAGGAATAAAGAAATATAAACATACCAAGGCACTGAGTGCATTCAAGAAGCTGGGAGTCAATGATCTGGAGATTCCCTGAAGAGACTCATTACCCTCCAGTAAAGAAGCATCACATATACTTGCGAGAGCTTCGCATATACCAGAGAGGCGGTCATCTCCAAGCCCTTGCATGGAGTCTGAAAAGATATTAGATAATAACGTCATAGGAGATTCAGTTGGATGATCCTCCTTCGCGGTAGAAATATCTACATCATCGTTTTCTTCATCGGAACTCTCACTAGATTGAGGACTTGAGCGAGAATAAGAATGTGTCTTTTGGTTTTTTAGAAGGTGGTGCAGCAGATTTTTTCTTGCGAAGAGGGTCTTTACCCTTTCTTTTGACCCTCGCAGCTTTTGAAGCTTCTTCCTCGCCGGCAACTTCAACACCAACCTACATACACGAATGAAGATAAGAAACAGAGGCAACAATATTGTGGATAACAAGAGAAAATATTTCTTACTTCATCCGTGATTGAGCGAAGTATCGCCAAAGTACTTGGCTTTGGATTTCTTTCGTAACTTTTTCTCAATTTAGTGATCTGAAAATTTCGCAAGTTTAGTAGATATAAAATGAAGGAAACATTGCAAAGCAAATGAAAATTAGAAAATATACCTCTTTTGCTTTCTCGGGCCAATTAAATGCCCAAGGATGATAGTTTGCGAGATTCGCAGGGAGTATATTGGAACCTGAAATGTAAGGTCCGTTCAAAAATAGTGGAAAGACACACCACTTCTCATCTTTAGAGTAGCGAGGAACATTGTTCTTGCCAGAGTGCCAATCAATATCTAACATGAGTATCTTATCGTCGGGAACGTCCTCTTTTCTTTTCAATCGAGCACCCCAGCGAGATTTATCATTCTTCATATTTATCTTCATAATTTTCAAAAAAGTTTTCTACTGAGTACTTTTCAGCGCTATCTCTAAGTTTGCGAATTTAGGATCTCTGACGTTATCATGATATAGAGATCCCTTACCAGCGCCACGATTGGCGAATTCAAGCATTAGACGGATGCAATCACCGCTTAATTGATAAATAGCTCGCGAGAATTTCTCATGAGCAAGAATTTCATAGAACAAGGGAAGTTCGGGATTGTAGAGAGGAATGGGAAGACCTACGAGGAGTTGACCTAGCGAGATTATGATTTTCTGATGATCAGTAAACAATTTTGCAGAAAGAATAGATGAAGATTCTTGATTGGGAATGGTGGACAAGGTGAAACCCTTTTCTTGTAAATTCTTTTGAGTCTCACCTAAGAGAGTTTCATATTTACGGCCAGGTGGAGCCATTCTCAGAATATGGGAATGATTAGAAAGTTAAAGATCAAAAGAAAGAAGAAAAGAAAGATTTACAGTAGCAGGAACGTGAATGGCGGAGGAGAAGAATTGAAGAGGATTTGCAGTGAGAAAGTAAAAAAGAAGAAGAGGAAGGTGAGAAAACTATATATAGAGAAAAATTCTCGAGAAGATAAATGCATTTAATGCGAGAAGAGACGTGAATGGTCAAGAAAAGACGGTTGAAAGAGACGTGTCAAGAAAAGAGCGGAAGAAGAAACATGTATAATAAATTCTGTGTAAAAGTACGGGATCATAACAGATAAAGATGAACCGTTGAGGCATTTCAAAAATACTAATTCTCATGACATTCTCTTCTTCGCAGAGAATACATGAGAAGAGGCAAGATGTAGGATCATAATATCGCAACAACAATACCTCGCGAGATCAATAAACGACGATAATGCGAAAGTGTCGCAAATGAGTAATATAAATGACGCAATGAATGACGGCAGCCAAAACACGAGAAAGATGTGAAGACTTAGCAAGATTTAGGAAACCTGCGAAAGTATATATTTGAACGTCTGCGATATTTCGCAAGTCATTCCCGAAAATAAAGGACAACTTAGCTGTCATCCATTGTGTAATACCCTATATAAGGAGTCGAGCAGGACTGTTGAGAGGGATCTTTTTTCGAGTGTTAGGCAAGTCATTAGGAGAGAGAAAGTTTGTAGTGATTGTAATTTCTTTAGATCTTTTCCATTTTATCTTGTAAACATTCAAGGAATTAATTAATAAAAATCATAGTTGTTCATCTTCAAATGTCTTAGTTGCGTGGATTCTTGTGAGGGGTGTAGTGTAGGATTTCCTACAACTACAAGTAAGACTCATTACTGTCAATTATTGAACACTTACATATAATTCCTCTCGTCTACACAAAGAATTCATCTTCAAAGCAGTTCAACACATCACATCGTCAATCGATCAATCTCCATTGATATCCACACATACTCAGCTTCCCTCCATACAGACCGACCCTTATCCTCTTCTTGTGACCGATTTGAACCTGTAACGACCATTGTATTGGTTTAGGACAGGGTCATACAGATTAGTCTCTCGAAGTCAAAGTACTCCCGTGCAATACATTTGTTTAAAGGTTCAGAGGATTTGCTTCATCGAGCACTTGCCTCCTCCACCACTTTTTACCATAAAACTAGTAGGTCATTTTTACCCGCGAAAAATTTGGTGACCACAGTGGGAGATTAATCTCTTGGTGGAAAATTTAATTTCTCGAAGATGGCCGGTCTCAGATCCAATCCCAATCCTGAGGGTTCAACACCCAATCTCAATCTCGCAAGTTCCAATGGTACTGCAAATACCTCTCATCTTGCCAATAACGTCACGCCAGGCGTTACAACTATTACTAGTGCTCCGGTCAACACTGCTGATAGTGATACTGGTACTATCAACAATTATCTCTCCGGTCGAACTCCTGAAGAAGTCGGGAACAATTCGCCTATGATATCTGACCTTATGCAAATGCAAGAAACTTTTTCCACAACTCAGGGAGATATGGTTACAACGCATAAGGAGCTTCTCACTTATCTGAATACCTTGACGGAACGACTTACGACTGATCAGCGTCGCAGCGAGAAAGGAAAAGCTAAGGAAACTTCCTTGGTCTCCTATCCTGAAGTTGCCCCGATTCATGTTGTGGAAGACGATAAAGTCCGGAACACTCCAGGTGATCCACAAACAAAAGATCTGTCAAGCTTCATTACTCGTGAAGATTTGAAACAATTTTTGGACAAACGTAAAAAAGACGAATCATCATTAGTTCACTGTCACCAACTTCCATATCCTCCTGATGTGCAAAAAGTTCTCTTCCTAAAATATACAGTTCTCCGACGTTCTCAATGTATGATGGAAATGGCAATGCAGGAGAACATGTTTCACGATTCTTAGAGTCGTTAGGAGAGAATGAATACTATCATGTCCTCCATTTGAAGGAATGTTCCAAGTATCTAACATGCAGAGCCTAGACATGATACTACAATATCGCACCATGAAGCATAGACAGTTAGTGCGAGATGATTAATGCATTGCACCGGAAATATTACTTTGTCTTTAAACAGATCATACTTTATGATCTAAGAAGAATATTCCAAAGGACCACTGAACACTCAAATGATTATGTTAAGAGATTCAGGGTCCAGGATTTGGATTATCATGATCCATATATTACTAAACAACAACTCGTGGATTTATGCATCAATAGGATGATTCCCGTCTACAGAATATTGTTGGAAAATCTACTTTTTTATAACTACATGAAGAAGCCAAGCGATCATATACTACAACACCTGCTTTCCTAGAGAGACCTAAGCCTTCCAAGACCGAGGAACCTTGAGAATTTCGAAGTAACATGCATCTCGTCAACAAATAATATAACCTTCGACCCCCTGTGAATGCTATCAACGAATGATGAAAAAGGAAAGTTATTGCTCCAAATGCACAACAGCCTAAGCGCGTGACACCACCGCCAGCTATAACGCTAGCTAAACGGGCGTGGATGCCACGACGAGCTAATCAAGCCCAAGTTGTACCACCACTGGTTCCACCTCAACAACTGCGACAAGCAAGAGAGGCTCAGACGTCTCAAAACTTTCCTGTGCTTAGAGAATTGTGATTTAGTTGCTGGAAATATGAATTCAAGATGGTATAATCAAGCTACCTCATGTTGGACGTCCACCTACTAAAAGAGGAGATGGAAGAACCTAAGTACTACCACTTCGACCAACTCGTCAATCATCCAACAGTCAGAGCATTCAATTTATCTGCTGAAGAGCCTGTCAGTGAAGCAGTTCAATCCACGATGAACCATTTATGTGAATTGCTATATCTATCAAAAGTACAACAGAAATGCATCTTCGTCACTCTCAACCACGTCGTGTCAGTAAAGCGCCTATTTTTCCAGAAGTACTTCCTGAGTCATCAGTCACATACAAAGATTTGTACCACTGCGGACTATCAGCCACAGTCCATATCAAAAGAAATGAGTTTGGAAGAACCTTAATTGATGCTGGTACTCGCGTCAACATCAACCATCTCAAAACACTCAGAGCCGCTGCACTCTTCAAGGAACTACACTCATCCCTATGTCGATCAAATACCATGAAGGGAAGTCCAGATATGCCTATGATCATTCTGAAAATGAAGATGGGTTATACCTGGACAAAAACCAAATTTCACATGACCAAGGAAGATCCAGGTGTTTATGGGTGAAAACTATTTCTGCCAGTTTTGCTAATTTGGGTGTGTGGATGAGAAATGAATCTAAACCCTAAACAAATGCACTGCACGGGAGTGCTTGTTGGTCGGTTGTCAATCCGTCAAATATAATTTCACTTTCTCAATCAACTAAATATAAATATAGTATTCGATAAGAAAGAGTTCGTATCCACAGAGAGGCGTTTGTTGTTATAAACTTTTAGTTTCTAAAGTAACCCAAGGTATGTTTGTTGTATTTAAGCAAATAAAAGTAATTAAAAGCAAAATAAGTAATTCGAATTATCAATAAGGAGAGAATATTGGTCAAGGGATGGTATCATTCACAAACATGTATTTTCATCAATGATTAGAATTGGTATTTAATCTCGTATTTATTAAAAGTCCTAGGATATCTTGATCGCAAGTATAACCCGTTAATTCCTCGTTTTCATCACAACCACATTAAAAGATGCATATGTGAATTCTTCGTAGAAAGCAACCTAAAGTGTAAAAGCACAATTAAGTTTAACTCCCTAAAAGCATTAAGATTTATGGAATAAGACTCATCAATGCAAACGAATGTGTAAAAGCACTAAACGTTTTAACAAAAGTTATGATTCACTTGTGACTAATAGGATATATCACTATAAGCACTAATCACAATTATGCTACTTAGAATCAGGGATAAACAACGTTTTCGTATTGAAAACCCTAATATAGCTCTAGAGATGAACACAAATCGGATTGATTAGGACTCAACCTAACAAGTTTTCAAATCTTATAACACTATTAATTGTGAATCACAAACAATAATTACTGAGACAAAACTAATTCATTGAATCAAAAGCATGTTGAGAAATCAACTTTTATCCCATAACCAATAAGATGTTTAGCTACTCATAGCTATGGAGTTCATCATCATCAATATTCAATAATAAAACAAGGAAGAAGAAGAACAAAACCAAACCCTAGAAGCGTAAACAAAAGTGGCTCTCCAAAATTCCAAGAAAAAGATATATCATATGTTGTAGAAGACCTTCCCTTTTATAGCTTTCTCCAACTTCTAAAATTAGGTCTAGTCTTCAAAGTCCATTAGGTGAGAATCCACCAAGCCCACAAGAATGAGAAACCCGTGTAGAAAATACGCCCCAAAACGGTCGCCGGAAGTCTGGGATTGTGGCCGGAAATCGGCCGGAAAGTCGCAGGAAAACAGCTCCGATGACCGGCAAAGTCCGCCCGGTCACCGGTCAACGGGTCAGGACTGGCGGGTCAATGGGTCAACTCGGGTCGAGTTGCTGAGTCAAACCGGGTCACTGTTCAGCCGAGTCAGATAGCTACTCAGACCGGTCAGGTCCGGCTCATCTAAGTCACTCTGGCCTAGCCATTTGCAAGGGCTAAATGCTGTGTTGCACCAGGATGGTGCATCACTACATTTCTTCCATGACCCATAATATTTGCACCATCCTTGCGAGACTATGATGCATAACCCACCAACTGCAGCTTCATTGGAACCCTCAGCACCATCCCAGGCCAAATGCAAGGCCTGTAATTCCATCTCTGCACCAACAGCACACACACACACCAAACCCAAACACCTGCAATATCATCTTCTCAACCTCTTGCATTACAGCCAAGCAAAACCCTGCAATCCAGCTGCAACATCAGATAGCATCACCTTCACTTCCCATATTTGCCGGCTGAGCCGCTTCATTTGTGACCCGGCAGCTCCTTTATCTCCCTGGATTCTCTTCGGATCTGTCCACCTGACCCTGCAACTTAAGAGCCACAAGCTCAGGCCATTGCAAATACTTCCTTCTCACACTCATACTTCCCTGTAGTTTCAAATAGTCTTGAATCCCATACTCTGCCATAAGTTTCCACAACAATTCATTGCCAGCCCTGCAATGCCATTTCTTCCCTCTGCTGTAGGATTTCAGCTCAGCTTGAGCTCAAACAATCAACACAAACAGCTCCAGCAACTCCATAACCTGCTCAGTTCACAGGGCATAAGCATCATCTCCATGTAATTTGATTCAACACCCAAACAGATGAGAACCCATTTCTTCTCACTGATTCAAACACAAACCATTCTCATCCATTCCAGTCTCCACATAGAACCTGTAGCTTCACGTACCGCAAATTACCAAAGAACCCCATCTCTTCTTCTTCTTTGCCATCATTCTTCCCCTGTATTGCAAAGCATCCACACAGCCCATGATTTCTGCTATTGTTCAACACCACTAGCAACTCAGACCCATACTTCCACCACCACCATCAATGTGTGCCTCTGCACTGCAGCCTCATCACAGCACCACAATTGCAGGCCAGTTTCTTGTGCTCAACCTGCAGCTTAAACTGCATTATCTTATTGCTCTCTCAAGCCAAAAACACATCTCCACTTCAGCCCTGAATCTCATACATTCATTCACAAACCACCACAACAGCCATTGCATTCCCCTGAGCAATATAACACAGCTGCAATTAAGCCCAGTTCAACTCCAAACTCGAGCTGTAAAACCACCATTAACAAATCAGTATCTTCACCAGAATTTACCATCTGTTCAAAACAGCATTCACCTATACTCAGACTGTCACTGCAAGACCTCAGCCAACACACAATTCAAATCCACCCTGAACCAACCAACCAACCACCATTCTCCATGTCTGCAGCCTTACCAGAACAACCACACTACACCAGTACTTCTCTATCTCTTCACCTTCATGATCTGTAATGCATCT
This sequence comes from Papaver armeniacum, assembly GCA_023531295.1. Classification (NCBI taxonomy): domain Eukaryota; kingdom Viridiplantae; phylum Streptophyta; class Magnoliopsida; order Ranunculales; family Papaveraceae; genus Papaver; species Papaver armeniacum. The sequence continues at coordinate 69,454 of JAJJWW010000883.1, forward strand.
TCCCCAGAGCAATGACCACAGCTTCTTCTCATCTTTGTAACTCCATCTGGCTTCAGATATCAGCAACACCAAGCCTGACTAGCTGCTTGTTTCTCACCATCTCTCAATTCAATGAACCTGCCGAAACAGGAATTCGAGCAATCTCTCTGTCGAACTCAGATTAATACCCATCTTCAAGAACACCAACCCTAATTCTTCAAATCGAGTGGCACTTCTTCAATTTCTGCATCAACCCTTCTCATCTTCTCTCGATTTCATCTCAGTGATTATCAACAGCACCAAAAATCCTCTTCTTTATCTGAGCTTCATCATCGACCTTCAACAGCGAAACCCCTCCTGTGATTCACTCATAAGCCAACCCATCTCCTTCGTCTTCAATTCTCTCGATTAACAGCAGCACAACGGCAGCCATAGTTCCCTCTCTCAGTTTCAGGTGAAAACAATGATTGAGAAATGAAATCGAACTTGGTTTCGATCTAGGGTGTAGGAACGGGAGTGGCTAATCCCACTCAAATGAAATAGATAAGGGGTTACCCAGTCATGACTCTAGGCACCCAGCTGTTCCCGTTAAGGGCTAACTAGCTCAAACATGGCCTGTCGGTTTCATGTATCCGACAAGCTTATTCATAGGTTTTGCTCGTAACTTTCTCAGACGCAGTCGGATTGACTTCAAGCTCTCGCCGTTAGCTTCATATTTCCGTTCTCGCTCCCAATGAACATTTTCTCCTTCTTTTGCTCCCAAAGACTCCATTGCACCTATAAACTCAAAAGCACGCGTAAAGTACATAATTCACAAGAAAAATAGCAAAGAAAGCATAAACTCTATATAGTAAATACGGTGTATTCTACACCTATCAGATTCCCCCACACTTAGACTTTGCTAGTCCTCGAGCAAATTAAACAAAACAATAAAATACAACAACTCCTTGTCGTCGAGGCTACGGTCACTTTTAGCATAAATAACAAGCCTTTAAACCCCTAGGTGTCCCTAGTGGACGAGTTATAGTCTCGTGAGGGTTTACTAGAGATATACCCACAAAACCTATTTTTCCAACTTACTAGTTCTCCGTAATGATAGTATCCAACGCGCTAAGAAGATATAGAGATTCTGCACACTAGTCATAAGAAGTTAGACACATAAATGAACATAATCTCATTCTTAAAAGTTGAGAGAGAGATAACCATCCCTTCTCGACTAAAATTCGGGTTCGGAGTGATCAAAAGTCTCGACTCGCCTCACAAGAAAGGGTTTTATGAAATTGCTCTCAATAATAAACAGCTCTTTATGGGTCACACATGTGTCCAGGTTGGAATGAAGAGAGAATCCTGCGACACGTTGAAAGGTAGGAAGGCATAACCCTCCGAAGTATTTTGAAAACCCACATCTTTTATATATTTTTGAAAACCCATTTTTCTGACGATCTCTTCGAAAGGAAATCAGACCATTTAACGAAGGTGGGAATATGCTTACTTACAGTGAATCCGTTCGGCGTGCAGCTAGCACCACTCTCACAGCATCCATAGAAACGTCTTCGGTCTTCTATCGGTGTCTTCATCTTCGTCTTCGGTCTTCAACTCTTGATGATAACTCTCGAACTTCGTAGAATCTTGACAATATGATTCTTTCCTCAAATTCCTTGTCGCTTGAAACTTCTTTATAGATATTCCTTCTTTCCATAGGCTTTATTGAAAGAATACAAAAATAAAAACAAACTATACAAACCCATTTTTTTTTTTTTTTTTTTTTTTTTTTTTTTTTTTTTTTTTTTTTCTTTTTTTTTTTTTTTTAAAACTTTTTTACAAAAATAAAATTAAAACAAATACAAAAATAAAAATAAAACAAAATAAAAACTATTAACAAACCTAAAAATTTTCTTTTTTTTTTTTTTTTTTTTTTTTTTTTTTTGAGACAAGAGAAAGTAATACAAATAAAATAAACAATGCCATGGTGTAAAACTTTACCGCTTGAATCTTCACAACTTATATGTCTTGATATCATAAACTTCTCGAACTTTCATCCTTGATAATTTCCGCTCTTGTATTATAGTCTTCAACTTATAAAAATTCTGCCCCTGTTTTGTTGCTTTACTTAAATTTGAAATCTGCCCATTACTGTAGTGTTGCTCGTAAACCTCGAACGTATTCAACTTTCCTTCGAATTTGTGATGCTCCTCTTGTTGATGATGATGGTGTTTCTATGGACCTGTTGGTGTAGAGAGAGATAAGGTGGATGGTGCTAACTGCGAACAAGATCACAAGTGGAATGTAAGTTAGCAATTCGATGTCACCAACATGGTTGATAAAAATAGCACTCAAGAGATCAAAATAGTGCTTCTATGGTGGGAAATTGGACAGCTCACCATTCTGCCCGGAATTTACGTACGGTGACACACACTCTAAAAGCACAATTTAGACAGGTACAAAGAATTGAAGGTTGGTGCCTCACATTATGTAACATGGGTAGTCTCCACTATAGGGGATCACTGTTCTAATACCGAATTCAGTCTGCACCTTATTTGCCTTTGGCATGGTTAAATCCAACTTTAACTCTCATACAATTAAGAAACCCGATCATGTTCTCTGTCATCTCTAAGTTCAGTCACTATTGTGAGATTCTCGATGTAATCTTAGCGACATGTATACTATGTGACTCTAAACTAACTACAAGTTGGAGTTTTCTTATTCACTAGTTCACAAAAAAGTTGAAAAATTGCAAAAACTTACAACATAAACCACTCCCCCACACTTAAACTTTACATTGTCCTCAATGTAAATTGAATCGTCCAAAGTAAGTCAAGGTGGGAAATCCTAATAAGAAATCAGCAAAAACAAAGAAAACAAAACAAGAAAAACTAAAAACAAGAAAAGAAATAAATACAAGACAAGAAATACTCATCCTTTGGGTTGCCTCCCAATTAGCGCTTGGTTTAAAGTCGTCAGCCCGACTAGCTCCTTGCTTTTCTATGACTCCTCCAGAGGGAGCACATCCACAAAGTTAACTCCTTCCACCACTTCGGAAGTGAAGTTCTCATAATATGGTTTCAACCGGTGCCCATTAACTTTAAGTTCTTTCCCTGTAGCTATGCTACGAATTTCCACTGCACCATGAGAAAACACATTAGTAACAATAAAAGGTCCGATCCATCGTGACCTTAGTTTACCCGGAAATAATTGCAAGCGAGAATTAAACAAAAGCACTTTCTGCCCAATGCAAAATTGTTTCCTAGAAATCATGTTATCATGGAATGCTTTCGTCTTTTCTTTGTAAATCCGTGAGCTTTCAAACGCATCATTGCGAAGCTCCTCTAGCTCTTGAAGTTGTATCTTCCTTTGCTTTCCAGCCCCATCCATCTCCATGTTGCATTGCTTAATAGCCCAAAACGCCTTATGCTCAATTTCCACGGGTAAGTGACAAGGTTTACCATACACAAGCCTAAAAGGAGACAATCCAATAGGTGTTTTATATGCGGTTCTATACGCCCACAAAGCCAGGGTAAGGCGAGATCAATGGTCCTGCGCCGCAAATGTCATTGGGCTTTATGTTCGCAATATTTTCTAGACTTCGTTCATATTGTCGATACCAATTAAAAACATCCCAAGGCAAAAATATTTGGAAAATGATAAGGCAAGATCAATGGGTCTATACATGCAAGTGTAAAGACGTCCCGCCGATTTTGTAGTCCGTTCGCGACAATTAAGTACAGGGGGAAGACCTCTAAAATGGAGGTCTATCTAAACCCCATAAAAATGATAAGGCAAGGTCAATGGGCCTCTCAATGAAAATGTATCTTCTTCCCGTCTTTGACAATCTTCGCCAAGAATTATTGGTCCCTGATTGGGATGGATTTAATAATAAAAAACTCAATGAGCGAACATGCCGCTAAGGTGGTCTTAACTAAGAAAGGAAGAAAGAAATATGGAAATTACTCAATCAAAAGAGTTAAGTCACTCAAACAAAAGGAATCTAACAAATTACAAAGAGAATTTAATTCAAAGGGTTTGAGACTTTTCTGCGCCTTTATCGCCTTCACATCTATTTCTGATGGATTTTCTCAGAAATGTTTTCATCACCTTTGTTCTCGCCAATTTGGATTTTCATCTTCCAATTTTTATATTGAGATCTTCTTTATTAATTGATGGAGCCTTCGCCGCTTTCATAGTCATAATCACTATCGGAGGATTAGGGACTTCATCATCACTTACTTGAGGATAAACATGTATAGGATCAAGAGACTTAGACAAGAAAATTTCATTCACAAGGATTTGACTTTGAGGGGAAATCTACAAGCCCAGGGATGGATCATTTTTACTATCTATGTCTTTACAAATTGACATGTAATCAAATCTATCATTCTATGAGGACGCCGAGGTAGGTTTTTGCGAGCCCAAAGAAAGAAGAGGGTATATTCCTAAACTTTGTTTCGACTTGTTCTTGCTAAACAACAATTTACTTCATTTTGAACTATGTTTCATACCAAAGTGTGATTTCCAAGAAATTTGATCAACCAAAGCATGTCATTACTAAATCCAAGGAAGCGTGAAAAGAACTTTAGTGAATCCAAGCTAAATTGATTATTTTCTGTAATTCTCTAGTTTGACACTTTCATATCTTGCGACTTCAGTGAATAGATGCAAGTACGACTTTTTAAGAAAAGTATTCTTTCGATATTTCACCAATTGAAACCAAGGAATAATGACAACAATCTCTTCCTTCTTTTCAAGCAATATTCAAGGAAAAAGAGGCAAGATGTAGGATCATAATATCTTCCAACATACAATCTCGTTTGATTAATCGAGGGAGTTTCAGGGAAATTCACTAATCATTACTCGATGAATAGCGACACCCAAAATAATTGAAAGACACGAATTCAGGGTTAAGAAGTGTCGCGAGAATGAATATTCCTGATTCAAACAACTTTAATTGCAGACATCCTCCGAAAATAAAGGATAGCTTAGTTGCCATCCACTATGTATTACCCTATATAAAAGGGCTCAATAACCGATTCAAGGGGGATCTTTTTGAATGGTGAAGCAAGTCATTGAGAAATGAAAGATCAAGGCGCTTTAATTTCTAAGTGTAATTCTATTGTATGGTGTAAACATTTCATGAAAATCAATTAATAAATATTCTTGATCACATCTTTCAATGGATTTCTCTCTCCTAATGATTGCTCCACTACTACCAAAAAAGGTCCCCTCCATCGTTTTGACAATGCAAAAGCTCCCTAGAAATCATGTTATCTGGAATGTCGTCTTTTCTTTGTAAGGAGCTTTCAAACATTCCAATAGGTGTCTTCTTTTGCTTTTTTTCTCCAAGATCCTAAAAGGAGACATTCCATCATACGCCCACAAAGCATCATTAAGTCGCATGCTCCAATCCTTCCTTGTTGGGTTCACCGTCTTTTCTAGAATTGATTTCACCTCACGGTTAGACACCTCGGCTTGTCCATTGGTTTGGGGATGATAAGGTGTTGCAATCTTGTGCGACACATTGTACTTCGCCAACAAGCTTTGTAAAATCCTGTTTTTGAAGTGAGAACCCCCATCGCTAATTATGGCTCTTGGAATTCCAAACCTTGCAAAAATATTAGCTTGCACAAAAATCGAAACCACTTTAGAATCATTAGTAGGGGTGGCTTTAGCTTCCACCCATTTCGAGACATAATCAACCGCAAGTAAGATATAAAAATTCCCATGGGAGTTGACAAAAGGCCCCATAAAATCAATACCCCATACATCAAAAACTTCAATAAATTGAATAAAAGTTTGTGGCATTTGATTTCGGGCACCTAGATTGCCGGTTCTTTGGCACCTATCACAAGTTGTACAAAATATATGTGCATCCTTAAACAAAGTTGGCCAATAAAAACCACTTTCAAGTACCTTGTGCGCGGTTCTCTTACTCCCAAAATGTCCTCCGCAAGCATAAGAGTGACAAAAAGACAAGATAGAGTTAAATTCGGATTCGGGCACGCACCTTCGTATTACTTGGTCACTACCATGTTTCCATAAGTATGGATCATCCCATATGTATTGGTTCCCTAACCTCTTAAGTTTGTCCCTCTCAGCACGAGACAAGTTCTTTAGGATTTGTTTAGAAACTAAGTAATTGACAATATCGGCATACCATGGTTCTCCAAGAGCAATTGAGAAAAGTTGCTCATCCGGGAAACTTTCACGCAACGGGATAGTCTCCTTGTCCCTGACAAGTCGGCTCAAATGATCCGCAACGGTGTTCTCAATTCCTTTCTTGTCTTTGATTTCAATATCAAACTCTTGCAAGAGTAATATCCATCGTATGAGCCTCGGTTTCGCCTCTTTCTTTGTAAGCAAGTATCTAAGTGCTTTGCATGATCGGAAAAGACAACAACTTTTGTACCAATTAGATAAGAGCGAAACTTTTCTAAAGCAAAAACAATGGCTAATAACTCCTTTTCGGTGGTTGTGTAGTTTTGTTGAGCCTCATTTAACGTTCTAGAAGCATAATAGATAGCATGAGGAAGCTTCCCCACACGTTGCCCAAGCACCGCACCAACCGCATAATCACTAGCATCACACATGAGTTCAAACGGCTTACTCCAATCCGGTGGTTTAATGATAGGGGCTGAAATCAAAAGTTCTTTCAAACGATTGAATGCCGCCATACATTTCTCATCAAAGTTAAAAACCACATCTTTTTGCAATAAGTTACAAAGTGGTGATGCTATCTTGGAAAAGTCCTTGATGAACCTACGATAAAAACCTGCATGACCAAGAAAAGAACGTATCTCCCTCACCGTAGTGGGAGGGGTTAGAGCACGAATAAGGTCTATCTTAGATTTATCGACTTCCAAGCCTTTAGAAGATATTATATGGCCTAAAACTATGCCATGAGTTACCATGAAATGGCACTTCTCCCAATTTAGCACAAGATTTGTTTCAACACATCGTTCAAGGATTAGAGACAAATTGTTCAAGCAAAGGTCAAAAGAATCACCAAAGACACTAAAGTCATCCATGAACACTTCGATTATGTTTTCAACATATTCCGAAAAGATACTTACCATACACCTTTGAAAGGTAGCCGGAGCATTGCATAAGCCAAAAGGCATCCTTCTATAAGCAAAAGTACCGAAAGGACAAGTGAAAGTGGTTTTCTCTTGGTCCTCCGGCGCTATCACAATCTGATTATAACCTGAATAGCCATCAAGAAAGCAATAGTAAGAGTGTCCGGCTAAACGTTCAAGCATTTGATCAATAAAAGGTAAAGGAAAGTGATCTTTTCTAGTGGTGGCATTCAATTTTCTATAATCAATACAAACCCTCCAACCGGTTTGCACACGAGTTGGGACAAGTTCATTCTTATCATTCTCCACCACCGTCACACTGATTTCTTTGGTACTACTTGTACCGGGCTCACCCACTTGCTATCGGATATGGGGTAGATAACACCCACTTCCAAAAGCTTGAGTATCTCCTTTTTCACAACTTCCATCATGGGAGGATTCAAACGACGTTGCGCGTCCCTTTTAGGCTTTGCATCATCCTCCAAACGAATTTTGTGCATACAAACGGCAGGGCTAATACCCTTGATATCGGCAATTGTCCATCCTATGGCCGTCTTGTACTTCCTTAGCACCCTTAGAAGTTTTTGCTCCTGTAAATCACTAAGCTTGTTAGAAACAATCACCGGTAACTCTTCATTATCACCCAAGTACAAGTACTTAAGGTGGTCGGGAAGAGGTTTCAATTCTAAAATCGGAGATTTAATAATTGAAGGTACAAGCTTTTCATCACTGCATGGTAAAGAAATAAAAGAGATATTATGAGTTTTCGGGCATTCTTGTAGTGAATTAAGATCACCAAGAGCTTCCTTGACTTCATTACCACACTCTACACCATTATCCATGGATGTAGTTAACACGGTTTCCAAAGCATCATCACCGTTTAATTCAAACATTTGTTGTGCCAATGTATCCATCACATCAATGGAGAAACAAGAGTGGACATCGCTAGGATATCTCATCGTCTCGAAAATGTTGAAACGTATTGTTTCTCCATCAAACTCCATGGTCAACGTTCCCTTATCCACATCAATTATGGTTTTCGCCGTTTTCATGAAAGGACGCCCAAGAAGCAATGGAAGAGATGAGTCCGGTACACCTTCATCCATCTCTAACACACAAAAGTCATTTGGAAATACAAGTTGATTAACCTGCACAAGAACATCCTCAACAATACCCATTGGGTAGACATTAGAGCGATCGGCTAATTGCAATACAATTTCAGCCTTTTTAAGAGGACCAAGATCAAGTAAATTATACATTGACGCAGGCATAACATTAACGGAAGCACCTAAGTCCAACATAGATTTGTTAAAAGTTGTGTTACCAATTGTGACGGGAATGTCAAAACTACCCGGATCCTTGCACTTAAGTGGGAGTTTGTGTTGTAAGATTGCCGAGGCATTCTCCCCCACACTAAGCACTTCATTACCTTTGAGCCTTTGTTTGTTGGTACACAAGTCCTTCAACACCTTTGCATACTTTGGAACTTGCTTGATAGCATCAATGAGTGGTATGTTCACATGGATCTTTTTAAGAACGTCTAAAATCTCCTTTTCTAATTCCGCATTCTTAGAACTTGCAAATCTGCGAGGAAAAGGTAGAGGAGGAACATAAGTAGAAACCGGAGTTTTAGAGTTAGGAATAGGTACCTCAGAAGTTTGGGGAGAATCCTCGACTTTCTCCTCCAAAACAGGTTCCTTGGGTGGCTCCACCTTGCCCGAATCAGCAACTTCGGGTTGCACAAGTTGTGTACCGCTTCTCAACGTAATAGCATTGACACCCTCTTTTGGGTTAATAGGTTGATAAGGGAGTTTCCCACTATTTTGCGCCTTCAATTGGTTCAACTCAATAGCCATGGAGCCCATTTGTGTTTGCAACTCCTTAATAGCACTCTTAGTCTCTTGTTGACTTTCTTTGAACATGGTGGAAATGCCTTGCATAAAAGTTTGAAGCTTTGCATCAATATCAGCACCTTGATTTTGCATTGATTGTTGTGCTTGAGGTTGCTGAAATTGTTGTTGTTGTGGTTGAAATCCACTCGGACGGTTAAAAGTAGGTTGTTGAACGGCACCTTGCTTGTTGGCATAGCTAAAATTGGGGTGATCTCTCCATCCCGGATTGTAAGTATTGGAGTAGGGATCATACCGTCTTGGTTGATTTGGAAAGATCGCATTAGCTTGCTCGTCTTCATAAGATTGAGGAGAAGTTGGTATAACCGCGGATGCAACTTGTTGCAACATTGCTGTCATGTTACCCATTTGTTGACGAAGTTCCTCCACCTCGCTTACTTCACTCACCCTTCTTAGAATCACATCCGAACCACGACTTAAGAATTGTTGTGAGTTCGCTGCCATGTTTTCAATCAACTCTCTAGCTTGTGCCACCGTCTTGCTAACTAGTGCACCACCACCCGCAGCGTCAATAAGATTCCTATCACTTGATTGGAGTCCTTCATAGAAGTATTGGATGATCATAGCGTCACTAAATTGGTGGTGAGGGCAACTTGCAACCAATCTCTTGTACCGTTCCCAACATTCATATAAGGATTCTCCCACGTTTTGCTTCATCCCACAAATTTCTTTGCGAATTTGAGTAGCCTTGGATGCAGGAAAATATCTCTCCAAAAAGAGTTTCTTCAACCCATTCCATGTTGTGACACTTCCGGGAGGTAAATAGTACATCCAATCCTTAGCACTATCCATTAAAGAGAAACGAAAAACTTTCAACATTGCACCATCCGCCTCAACGTTTTCTTTGGAAGCATAGCCGTGACAATGGTGTGGAAGTCCAAAAGATGTTTGTTAGGATCTTCATTCACCATGCCATGGAATTTTGGTAATTCTCTAAGCAACCCCGGCTTTATCTCAAAAGTAGAGTTCGTTTGAATACACCCCTGTTGTGTATCAAGCCTATAAGAAGCTAAGTCCTTGAGTGAACGATTTGCATCACCCATTGCTTCTTCTTCTTGTTGTTGGAAAATCTCTTCTCCTACTTCTAACTCGTGCTCGTCCGTTGTGTTTCGCCTTGGTTGGAGTATTGTGCCTTTTCGAGTAGCTATCCCGCACCTTGGATAATTCCAATCTTTAGTAGCCAGGATTGATACCGAAAACAATTCTAGCAAACAAGTGAGAAACAAGACGACAAACAAAAAGCAAAGATAAAAGCAGAAATTGTAAAAAGAAACTAAAAACTCAATAACAAGCCGTGTGCCTCCCCGGCAGCGGCGCCAAAATTTGGTCGGTTGTCAATCCGTCAAATATAATTTCACTTTCTCAATCAACTAAATATAAATATAATATTCGATAAGAAAGAGTTCGTATCCACAGAGAGGCGTTTGTTGTTATAAACTTTTAGTTTCTAAAGTAACCCAAGGTATGTTTGTTGTATTTAAGCAAATAAAAGTAATTAAAAGCAAAATAAGTAATTCGAATTATCAATAAGGAGAGAATATTGGTCAAGGGATGGTATCATTCACAAACATGTATTTTCATCAATGATTAGAATTGGTATTTAATCTCGTATTTATTAAAAGTCCTAGGATATCTTGATCGCAAGTATAACCCGTTAATTCCCTGTTTTCATCACAACCACATTAAAAGATGCATATGTGAATTCTTCGTAGAAAGCAACCTAAAGTGTAAAAGCACAATTAAGTTTAACTCCCTAAAAGCATTAAGATTTATGGAATAAGACTCATCAATGCAAACGAATGTGTAAAAGCACTAAACGTTTTAACAAAAGTTATGATTCACTTGTGACTAATAGGATATATCACTATAAGCACTAATCACAATTATGCTACTTAGAATCGGGATAAACAACGTTTTCGTATTGAAAACCCTAATATAGCTCTAGAGATGAACACAAATCGGATTGATTAGGACTCAACCTAACAAGTTTTCAAATCTTATAACACTATTAATTGTGAATCACAAACAATAATTACTGAGACAAAACTAATTCATTGAATCAAAAGCATGTTGAGAAATCAACTTTTATCCCATAACCAATAAGATGTTTAGCTACTCATAGCTATGGAGTTCATCATCATCAATATTCAATAATAAAACAAGGAAGAAGAAGAACAAAACCAAACCCTAGAAGCGTAAACAAAAGTGGCTCTCCAAAATTCCAAGAAAAAGATATATCATATGTTGTAGAAGACCTTCCCTTTTATAGCTTTCTCCAACTTCTAAAATTAGGTCTAGTCTTCAAAGTCCATTAGGTGAGAATCCACCAAGCCCACAAGAATGAGAAACCCGTGTAGAAAATACGCCCCAAAAACGGTCGCCGGAAGTCTGGGATTGTGGCCGGAAATTGGCCGGAAAGTCGCCGGAAACAGCTCCGGTGACCGGCAAAGTCCGCCCGGTCACCGGTCAACGAGTCATGACTGGCGGGTCAATGGGTCAACTCGGGTCGAGTTCTTTGAGTCAAACAAGGTCCTTTGTTCAGCCGAGTCAGATAGCTACTCAGACCAGTCAGGTCTGGCTCATCTAAGTCACTCTGGCCTAGCCATTTGCAAGGGCTAAATGCTGTGTTGCACCAGGATGGTGCATCACTACATTTCTTCCACAGCCCATAATAGCTGCACCATCCTTGCAGACTATGATGCATAACCCACCAACTGCAGCTTCATTGGAACCCTCAGCACCATCCCAGGCCAAATGCAAGGCATGTAATTCCATCTCTGCACCAACAGCACACACACACACCAAACCCAAACACCTGCAATATCATCTTCTCAACCTCTTGCATTACAGCCAAGCAAAACCCTGCAATCCAGCTGCAACATCAGATAGCATCACCTTCACTTCCCATATTTGCCAGCCTGAGCTGCTTCATTTGTGACCCAGCAGCTCCTTTATCTCCCTGGATTCTCTTCGGATCTGTCCACCTGACCCTGCAACTTAAGAGCCACAAGCTCAGGCCATTGCAAATACTTCCTTCTCACACTCATACTTCCCTGTAGTTTCAAATAGTCTTGAATCCCATACTCTGCCATAAGTTTCCACAACAATTCATTGCCAGCCCCGCAATGCCATTTCTTCCTCTCTTTGTAGGATTTCGGCTCACTTGAGCTCAAACAATCAACACAAACAGCTCCAGCAACTCCATAACCTGCTCAGTTCACAGGGCATAAGCATCATCTCCATGTAATTTGATTCAACACCCAAACAGATGAGAACCCATTTCTTCTCACTGATTCAAACACAAACCATTCTCATCCATTCCAGTCTCCACATAGAACCTGTAGCTTCACAGCTGCAAATTACCAAAGAACCCCATCTCTTCTTCTTGCTGCCATCATTCTTCCCTGTATTGCAAAGCATCCACACAGCCCATGATTTCTGCTATTGTTCAACACCACTAGCAACTCAGACCCATACTTCCACCACCACCATCAATGTGTGCCTCTGCACTGCAGCCTCATCACAGCACCACAATTGCAGGCCAGTTTCTTGTGCTCAACCTGCAGCTTAAACTGCATTATCTTATTGCTCTCTCAAGCCAAAAACACAGCTCCACTTCAGCCCTGAATCTCATACATTCATTCACAAACCACCACAACAGCCATTGCATTCCCCTGAGCAATATAACACAGCTGCAATTAAGCCCAGTTCAACTCCAAACTCGAGCTGTAAAACCACCATTAACAAATCAGTATCTTCACCAGAATTTACCATCTGTTCAAAACAGCATTCACCTATACTCGATCATCACCGCAAGACCTCGGCCCAACACACAATTCAAATCCACCCTGAACCAACCAACCAACCACCATTCTCCATGTCTGCAGCCTTACCAGAACAACCACACTACACCAGTACTTCTCTATCTCTTCACCTTCATGATCTGTAATGCATCTTCCCCTGAGCAATGACCACAGCTTCTTCTCATCTTTGTAACTCCATCTGGCTTCAGATATCAGCAGCACCAAGCCTGACTAGCTGCTTGTTTCTCACCATCTCTCAATTCAATGAACCTGCCGAAACAGGAATTCGAGCAATCTCTCTGTCGAACTCAGATTAATACCCATCTTCAAGAACACCAACCCTAATTCTTCAAATCGAGTGGCACTTCTTCAATTTCTGCATCAACCCTTCTCATCTTCTCTTGATTTCATCTCAGTGATTATCAACAACACCAAAAATCCTCTTCTTTATCTGAGCTTCATCATCGACCTTCAACAAATAAACCCCTCCGTGATTCACTCATAAGCCAACCCATCTCCTTCGTCTTCAATTCTCTCGATTAACAAAGAAAGACAACGGCAGCCATAGTTCCCTCTCTCAGTTTCAGGTGAAAACAATGATTGAGAAATGAAATCGAACTTGGTTTCGATCTAGGGTGTAGGAACGGGAGTGGCTAATCCCACTCAAATGAAATAAATAAGGGGTTACCCATTCATGACTCTAGGCACCCAGCTGTTCCCGTTAAGGGCTAACTAGCTCAAACATGGCCTGTCGGTTTCATGTATCCGACAAGCTTATTCATAGGTTTTGCTCGTAACTTTCTCAGACGCAGTCGGATTGACTTCAAGCTCTCGCCGTTAGCTTCATATTTCCGTTCTCGCTCCCAATGAACATTTTCTCCTTCTTTTGCTCCCAAAGACTCCATTGCACCTATAAACTCAAAAGCACGCGTAAAGTACATAATTCACAAGAAAAATAGCAAAGAAAGCATAAACTCTATATAGTAAATACGGTGTATTCTACACCTATCACTTGTGATTCGAGAAACCAATTTGTACAACTCTGGCCTAAACCAAGAAATGGCCATTCCAGACTTGCTTCGGTCACAAAGTGAAGGAGATGGGATTGATCTTAGGGAGGAAAGCGAAGAAGGTGTTGAGATTGTGAAGGTGTTGGCTGTGTACGACTTGCATCACAAAGCTGAACTGGCCTGCAGAATGTAAGCTACCAGTTCTGGTGTTGGGATACGATTGTATCAACACTTGGTTTTCTGTCTTGTCTTTGTGTGTCTTGTGGAAATAGGGAGGAGAACCTATTTATACAAGTCATAAAGCACAAACCTCGTCTCTTGTAGGAAGTAGAGGAAGTGGAGTGATGGAGTAGTGGAGTCGTGTGTTAGTGTCACACGATCAGTCTTGCCCACTTCTCCCATCATTACTAACCGTCCATGTCTTCCTGACACGTTCTTGTGATGACGCATTTCGCGCTGCACGCTGTAAACCGCCAGACCGATACCCCAGTAAGTATCCCCCAGTTTGTGACATGCTGATGTCTCGATTGTGTGGATCGTGGGACCCACAGAAGGTAGCATACAGTATTATGTTTAAATAACTAAGTTATTTGGGAAACCGATATTTATGAAATATCGCGTGTATTATATGCATGTAATGCATTGAATATATTCAGCATGTATGAAACATCGTTGTTTTAAGGTTTGACGGAGTAAGTCACGATCAAGCGTCTTAAAACAGCATCATGTCCAACCATCTTCGAGTGATCGTTTGGAGGCTGCATGGGCGAGCCATACTTTGGCCGATCACTCTATGTGGAAGAGTGGCGGACGGTGATCATGGGGATGCCTCATTAGTCGCTTAACTCCTAACCAGGTCTCCTTAACCAAGCTGGTAGACTTGGACGGACGAGATGATCTGTGACGCTCATCTGCGACCTTTGATGAAGTTTTAGGGTTTTGAAGAGGTGCGCAAGCATCACTCTTCAGCTTGGTCGAATATAAGCATGGGAGACGTTTTTGACAGGACCGACCGGGCATGCGTGTAGATGGATTGCCGGTGTACACGTCCGTACCTCACTGTCCCATGAAAGTATGATCTAAACCACTCAATTTGTCCAGCAAAGAGGAGCGGCTGAGATTGATTTGCGACATAAATCCCATGCCGCAAAGGAGTTGAAGACCGCACGTCATGCCTACTTCCGGGCGCGCGTTTCGAGACGTCCAACCATGGTTGGCCTTGGTCGATCAGTCAGGCGTGTAGATGGGCCCACGGTGATCGTGTTGACATGCTCGGGACCCTTTGTATCTATATCTACACCCTCCATCTATGCTTGCGAAGATGGACGCTCGCGATCTATTAGCGACACATATAATATGCTGCAAACCCTAATTAGGGTTTTGGATTGGTCGTGTGTACACGACTTTAGCCTAACGGTTTGGAAGGCTATGCTCCTCCTTTGGGGAGGTCGACCATGTGGGGCCCACATTGGGTCGGTGGTGAACATGGTGATACCTGACTGACGGTCCTAGGCATGATCTAATCCATCCAAACATGCTGGTGAAGTTGGATGGTCTTGATCAATTTGAGACCTTAGTGGAATTTCCTGCGACCCTTTAAGCATTCTGCCGGCCATACTTTGGGCAAACGCACGTTACTCTATGGCTAGGTCAGGAGATGGTCGACCAGGCAGGTAGAGAGAGGGACCGCCGGTGTGCAGGACAAGCTTGTACGACCGGCCATGGGACGATCCACGCCGTCCAATCATGCCGGTGAAGTTGGACGACCGTGGCTAGTTTTGAGACTGCCGTTGGCGGTCTTGTGCGCACAAGCTTTTCCAAGCTTCTCCACACCAGTCCAACCATCCTACTTTAGGCTGGTGTTCGGTGGTTATTTGGGAGGCATGGTTGTATTCGACCGACCAGGGCATAAACGGGCCCGCTGGTGGTCATTAAGGTGGTAGCCTGCTCCTGCTGAGGATCGTCTAGGCTGGTTAAATCATGCGGCCAACTTGCGTGGTCGTGATTGTTTCTGAGACTAATATGGACATTCCAGATTCAAATATGCTCAATCGGGCTAGTATAACACACCGAGAGATGTATGCTCAATCGGGCTAGTATAACACACCGAGAGATGTAGCATGTACGGGTATTTCGTGCAGGCCTCACTATTAACACTTGGATATTCGTGTTACTCTGCTGAGAGCAACACTCAGTCGTCATGCCGCACTATTAATGAGAGTTCTGTGGGAACAACACAGGAAATACAAGGCTAGTCATGCATTAATTAATAATGCTATAAATTCACGGGGGTATATGGGATTGTTGCCACATGCTCCAACTGGATGAATTTTGTGTATTTAATTCACGAGAATCTTTCGGGATTGTTGCCACATGCTCAATTCTAGGTGAATTAGTAAAGTGAAGAAGTATTCATCACTTATCAGTGGCTTTATCCTTTGCAGGATGTCAGCGCATAAATTTGGTTTTACAATTTTAGCCCTAAACTAAAATCCACCATCAACATTAAGTCCCCTGCCTAGCTCATAATGGTTACACTATTGTGGGGTAGGCATTAGATGGTGACAAATAAAGATAAAACTTTTGAGACAAAGTTCGATGTTAACAGGAGAGACGGGTCATCCTGTCCTTGGATCATGTCACGTTCAAGAGGCGTCCAGGCGAGCGTTCCCCTAGCATGATGTCAGTATTTCCTGCTTCGATGGACCTTTGCTATGCCTGCTTCGGTCGAAAGCCTGCTTCGTTCGTGGGGCTACTGTGCCTGCTTCGCTCGATCGTGGGACTCATCATGCGCCTGCTTGATCGAACATGGGCTTGTTGTGCCTGCTTCGTTCGTGGGGCTACTGCGCCTGCTTCGCTCGATCGTGGGACTCATCATGCGCCTGCTTGATCGAACGTGGGCTTGTTGGGCCTGTTTTGCCCGTACGATTGATGTGCTTGCTCGAGTGTCATCCTTGCTACTTCGACTAAACACCGACCCTGCTATCTTGACCAAACACCGGCCTTGCTGCCTTGACCAAACACCGACCTTGCAGCCTGTTTTGATTCGCTCGAATGTGGGACCCATCGCGGGATTGCTTTGCTAAAAAATGAACCTTGTGTGCTCAAATGTAAATATGGGTCCTGCAGGGAGCGTCGAAGTAGCTTCTGGACCAAGCAGGTCCCGGAGAGCGTTGAAGCAGCTTCTGGAGTGTATGTCTAAGTGGGTCCCGGAAAGAGCGTTGAAGTGTTGAAGCGACTTCTTCTGGAGAGAGCTGAAATGCCTTCTTTTGGAGAGGGAGCATTGAAGCGGCTTCTGCTGGAGGCAGCGTTGAAGCGGCTTCTTCTGCTGTTTGGTTTCCCCTTGCGATTTACATGCTTCTTGATTGACCATCTCTCTTGTGCTGAAGAAGTTCTTGACTGATGGCGAAGGAATTTCATGCTGAGCCTCAGTCCCCAAGCATGGTCTACGTGGCTCTATCTTGTATGCCCGATGGGTCTTTTGTACGTAGTGGTCATTGATATGGTGAAGCTCTGGATGGTATCAATCGACGAGCAACAACGGTTCTTAGCAGCAGATGTGATCAGAAGAGACTGGAAGGGAGAGGCGTGGTGGCAACTTGCACGAACTTGGCACCCTTCATACAATGGTAGAGATCGTCTTGTTATTAGAGGGAGAAGTTGGAACCGATGGCTTTCTTGATGTTTCTTCATGGAATAGAGAAGAGGGAGACAGTCCCCTTCCCATGAGTATCCACTGAGCTTTCGACTTGATAGATGTTGTCACGCTGGGTTCATGAGGTCGTCTTTACGCCTGCGTTGCGCTTCATAGACGTCCAAGAATATCACCGGCCTTTGAAAATACGTCTGCACTCTTGAGTATATCCTCGTCTTAGGAAATCTTGGAATGATAGCGTGCTTGCATCTCTCTAAATTCACCATCTTTGAGATGGGCAGTGCTAAGCGTCATACTCCTTTGCCATTATCATCTTTGGAGAATATCTTTGAGGAGTAGGGAAGTTCCTTCATGCGAATGACTTAACTAATGATGAAGCTCTTGACATGGAGGATTTGTATGTACCTCTTAAGACCCAGGTGCAATCTCCTTTGGTAACGCAACTACTTCTTCTACGGGAGACGAAATTCTGAAAGTGTCTCTTTGTTTATGGGTGAAAACTACTCCTGCAGAATTTGGTAATTTGGGGTGTGGATGAGGAATGAATTTAAACCTTAAACAAATGCACTGCGCGGTGAGTGCTTGTAGATTCGAGAGATCAATCTGTGCAAGTCCGGCCTAAACCAAGAAATGGCCGTTCCCAGACTTGTTTCGGTCACAAAGTGAAGGAGATGGGGTTGATCTTAGGGAGGGAAGCGAAGAAGGTGTTGAGATTGTGAAGGTGTTGGCTTGCTTATGACTTGTAACAGAAAGGTGAGCATGCTTGTGATTGATGCAAGCAAGCTCTGGGTGTTTGAATACGTTTTGTATTAACACTTGGTTTTCTGTCTCGTCTGCACTTGTGTTGTTGTTTGAAATAGGGCGGAGAACCTATTTATACAAGTCATTGAGCCTTATTCACGTCTCGTGGGAAGTGGAGGAAGTGGAGTGATGGAGTAGTGGAGTTGTGCGTCGGTGCCACACGACCGGTCTTGCACACTTCTCATGTTCATCTCTAACCGTCCATGACTTCGACACGTTCTTGTGATGGCGCGTTGCACGCCGCACGCCGTAAACCGCCAGACCAATACCTCGATATGTATCCCCAGTTTGTGACATGATTGATGTCCGGAATGTGTGGATCGTGGATCCACGAAAGAAAGATAGCATGTAATCTGTGAATTGAATAATGCGTTATTCGGGGAAGTCGATACTTGTGAAGTATCGTGTGTATTTTATGCGTGTCTTGCATCATGGTGTGGTAAAGTGATGGGTAATGACGCCTCACTGACCAATTAACTCCTGACCAGGGTTGTATAACCAGGCTGGTGAAGTTGGACGGATGAGATGATCTTTGAGACACTCATCTGCGACCGTTAATGAAATTAGGGTTTTGAAGATGCGCGCAAGCATCACTCTTCAGCTTGGTCGAAACCAAGCATGGGAAGGATTTCGGAGAGGACCGACCGGGCATGCATGTAGATAGCATGCCGGTGTACACGTCCATGTCTCACTATCCCATGAAGGTGCGATCTAGGCCACTCAATTTGACCGGCAAAGAGGAGTGGTTGAGATCGATTTTGCAATAGGAATTTGATGCCGCAAAAGGCCGTGCACCATGCTCTTTTCCGGCGCGCGTTCCAAGACGACCTAACTTGGTCGGTCTTGGCCGATTGGTTTAACGTGAAGATGGTAGGCTGGTGTTCACGCCTATACCTGAATATCCCATTAAAACGTGATCCGTGCCACCCAAATTGTCCGGCGAAGTTGAGCGGTCGAGATCGGTTGTGGTTTTGGGAGGCGTGGCCACGCTGGTTTGGGCGCACGTTTTGGATTAACCGGGCATGATATGCCTTGGCCGAACACATGAGGAGGTAGATGGGCCCACGGTGGTCATCTTTGGTATGACCGGACACGCTTAATCTAATCTGTGACCCTCCATTCGTGCTTAGGGAGAAGATGGACGCGCGTGATGGCTTGAAACCCTAATTTTGGCTTCCATAGCCGTGTGACCATGCTTCCTTTGGTCGCACGCAATTGGGACGACCAACCATGGTTGGTTTTGACCGATTGGTCAAGTGTGTAGGCGGGCCCACGGTGATCGTGTTGACATGCTCTGGGCCCTTTGAATCTACATCTACACCCTCCATCTATTCTGCGAAGATGGATGGTTGAGACTGCTTTGCAACACATGTAATATGCCGCAAACCCTAATTTATGGTTTTCCGTCCATAATGCTTGGTATGAACGGTTTCTTGGCAAGCTAGGCCAATGACCGACCATGCGGGGTCGGCCGTGGGTATTCCATACCGCTTGGGGGTGATGGAATTGATGCGGGGTCATCCAATCATGCTTATGGAGTTGGATGATCGCGATCGAATCATATCCGGATCGATACGGTCGTCCGAATGCTCAATCGGGCTAGTATAACACACCGAGAGTCGGCACATGACGGGTATTTCGTACATGGTTTCATTATAGTGCTTGGAGGTTCGTGTTACTCTGTAAGAGTAACACTCGATCGTCATGCCACACCGATAATGAGTACTTGGAAATACAAGGCCGATATGAAATTCACAGGAAGGGATTGTTGCTACATGCTCCAACCTGGAGAGGAATTTCATGTATTCACGAGAATGGGATTGTTGCCACATGATCCATTCTTGGTGAATTAAGTGAGGAGTATCCAACACTTATAAATGGCTTTATCTTTTACAAGATGCCGGCGCATAATTTTTCCGGTTTTTTACAATTTTAACCTCAAATGAAAACCCACCATCAACATTAAGTCCCCGCCTAGCACATAATGGTTACACTATTGTGGGGTAGGCATGAGATGGTGGCATATTTATATACCGAAATGACCAAGCTAAAGTGAATACATATTTACCTGGGATAGTTTCACATCGTCGGGCGTTGCCACGAGGCTGGTTGGTTCGATTAAGGATGCGAAGGAAACATGACTTGGTCTGGTGAGTCGCTTTGGTTCCTCTTGCATATATCTGAGCTCGGTCCCTTCTTCATGTGTACTTCTTTTATCATACACGTCTTCCCTCAGGTATATCTGATAAGCCTCGTTGATTGTTATCCCGGATTAGTAGCCTTCATAGGTGGCAAGTAAAGACTTCTTTTCCTCCTGGGATTCTGTCGACTTGTGAGATTATAAAGAATCATCTCTCGCGGTCGTTTATTCTACATCTCAGGTATTGCTCTGATCTTCTGATTGACTGATCGATTGATTTGATTTTTTGATTTTTTTTTGTGCGCTCATAACCTCCCCTCCTTTGCAGTTTATCATGTAAGCGGCTGACGATCATTCTGTTGCTTCCCCAGAAGGAAGTTTCGAAGTTGACAAGCCCGAAAACCGTGCACACGAAGATGTAATGGCTAAGATCGATCTTCCGCTTCGCGAAGTCGGCCGTGCTATATAGGGGATGTCTATTTCACACCTTCGTATTGCAAGAGGACGTATCTATGCACTTTCAGCTGCGATTGACATGGAGGAGCGGTGGAGGCGCGAGGAAACGCTGCAGACACTAGTAAGCGCAAGGGCAAAGAGATTTGCAGCGAGGTTGAAGAGGCGGAGAGTTGAGCATGAACGACCTCCGAATGAAGGCAAGTGTGATTACCCGGTCCAGGACGGCGTGATAATTCTTGATTCCGATACTGAGACGAACCGAACATTTGAAAGCAATCTGCGTGGCCCCTAATATTGATGTGCCTTTTGATACTCCCGTTGATGATGTTGGGATGGAGCGCGATCTTTGCGGAGATGCGATGCAGAAGGTGAGGAAGATCCGGGAGAGGGAGCATCAACAAGTGATGGAGAAGAACCCAACGGCGGTGCGCGGCGAGGTCGACCCTCTTGGCGACTAAAACCTCTTTTCTTTTTCTTCTTTCCAAGTATATTTTGTACGCTCGAACATCTTCCTTGTACTCGGTGGAGGCCGGGTTCAAGGTTTTTCTTCCATTTGATTGTTTGAATAAAGTGTTTTTTTTTATAACCCTTTGCCAAGACTGCAACTGAATATTCTCGGGTGTAAGGGTGTGCCTTCACTCGTAATTCTTTGTGATAAAAGAAGTAATGCCACAATGGAATACTTACGGACCTATGTTCCCGATGCAAGATCTTCCCGACTTTCAAAGGCGAGATGTCTCAAATCATTTTCCTTTTGTGCACATGTTCTATTTCCTTCTTCCCGTGAGATGTTTGCTTAGGGTTTCCTTTCTTGTTCCAATGGATTGATTTATGCCGACTCGGGACTTTGTGTGAGTAAAGAGGTTCTCGAGATGGAAATAGTGTTTCAACTAAATTGGAAATTGAAAATTGAAACACTAACTATGAATGCAAGTATTGCAATCATTTTCTGGGAGAATTACAAATATGACATGAAATTGTAAAAGGAAACACGCTGGAAAAAAATAGCACAGAGTTTTCAAAGGGTAGAGGATGCTGGAAAGTGGCAGCACAACGTCTTAAGTTCGGTAGGGTTTGAGCCATTTTGAGTGAATTGTTATGCCTTTTAGTTTATCAGCGTTGATGAGCTTGCAGTAGCCGCCTAGGATAACATCTGCTACTAGTACGGTTCATCTTCTCTTTCGGTGGGTGAGTCAGGTGGAGTGGTCATTTTCACCGTCATGCTCCCAACTTTGAATGTAGCCGTCTTCGTCACCAGATCTCCAATCCCAAACGGGTTTGAACGTGCAAATACTTGGACCTTCGTCTTATCGTCTTTGACAAAGACGGCCTCTACACTTTTGATAAAACGTTTGAAAGGGCCGGCTTCCCATTCACATCTCTTAGTCGGGGTTGGTTCGTTGGTTGGACTCAGTCCCCAGGACTTGTCAGAACGAGGGGCGGTAGGTTGTAAAGAAGGTTGCGTGGCGAGACTTACTTGAGATCGGAACTTTTCAATGTATGCTGACAGGCTCTCTCCGGGAAGTTGCGTCACATTGGTAAGTTGCTGATGCGGCAATAGACAGCCATCAGGAGGTCCGGAAGGCGTGTTGGAGATTCTTTCAGGTATCAAAATCGGCAGAGGACAGACTCCTAGTATTGCTTTGTTGTCATGCATCCAAGAACGTCCTAGGATCATGTCGTAGTTGGGATGATCTTTGACTATGTAGAACTTTGCTTGCGTCGAGGCATCACCCAATTTGACTTCAAGATCGATGTATCCATATGCATCTCTGGGCTCTCCTGCTGAATCTTTAACCACAGTCGGGTGACGAGTAGCTTCCTGCTTCGAAATCTTTTCCGCTCTCAAGGTCTTGACGGTAATGATGTTCAATTCGGAAGCCGTATCAATCAACGCGTTATCGAACTCAACGTCTCTCAAACAAGTGACAGTTAGGAGTCCCCAGTTTCCATTGCTCACGTCCTTCAGGAAAGACTGGGGTTCCTGGACTGCTACTGGATACAAACGCCTACCTGACACAACGTGGTTGAGGGCCGCAAATATGTCTTGACGCTGTCCTTTGGAAAAGTACAAGATTTCACATATGTGCTCCATCATAGATTGTACGGTCTTGCGAATAGAATCCCCAGAAATCATGCAGTTCCTGATAGGTAGAGGGTCTCTATGAACACCTTCGTTTCCAAGCTGGAGTTCCCCTGTCTCTACCTTTTCCCTGAATATTTGTTTCAACTTTGTTGCAATCTTTGGTTGGATGATGGACGAACCTGTGGTAGCAACAATATCTGGGATCTGCCATTTCTTCCTCGGTTGGATGACGTCTGATAGGGGGCAGCTTTATGGCGCCGTCTTGGATCCACGCTTCCAAGAGCTCTATCACTTCATTCATGGGAAAAGGAAAACCCGTGTCTTTAGTGTTTTGTGCAGGATTTTTGTCTGCTCCTTTTCGAGACGAAGTCTTGTGTGCCGGGGATGTCCGCTTGGTTTGTTGTTCCATCCTTTGGAGCTTTCCTTTTCTCTCCTCCGCCCACTACACTCACAAAAGGACCGGTGTTTATTGCTTGTTCGTGAGGCGCCTGCTCCTCGACTTTCACGTGAATCTTCACTTCGAACAACTCGGGTTCTTTTTAGTAGTGCCGGTGCGATTGTTCTTTGAACGCTTGGCAGCTTCATGGAGTTCGAGAGAACGTTTGAAAGCCCGATTCTCTAACGAGCGCGGTATATGGGTATCATCCCGTTGATGCACAACTCCACCAATTGTCGTTCGGTGACGTTCGGGTCATGACAATCCAACGCTTGAGTTCGAACCTTTTGACGAAGTCGTTAGGATGCTCGTTGTTCCGCTGAAGAATTCTTCCTAGATCCGAAAAGGTGATTTGTTCAGACACGAAGAAATACTTTCGTAGAAAGCACCGACCATCTCGCTCCGATTGGATATCTTTGTTAGGCGCGATGTTGTTGTACCAGTGTACGCCCTCCCGTAAGTGATTTCGAGAATTCTTTCGGGCGTGAGAACATGATTGTATTCATGTTCCCCCAAGGATTCCAAGAATCGAGAGACATGTTCACGACCATTACCGCACCGTCGTAGAGGGAGGCTGGGAGAGATGTAACCTCTTGGAAGAGGGATTCGTTGCATATCTTGAGGGTATGGAGGTTGGTGTTGGTGTGCATCCGTCAGATTTCCTTTGCCTCGGCTTTGAAGGAGTCGTTCTAGATCCTCACGTGTGATGAAGTTGGGTGTATGGTCCCTTTCTCTTGAACCTTCAGGAGCAACACGAGCTTCTTCACTCATGTGGGTCCGAGTGGAAACACCTGCTCCGGGTGAATTGAAGGCATTTCTTGTTGGCTCCAAAGATTGACGTGAATCTTGCGGCAATCGTTCGGTCAAGGTCTTGAGGAAAGTGAGTACCTCCTTCTGAGTTGCGGCCATATCTGTTTGAGTCTTAGAAAGAACTTCCTGTTTCTCCATCAAGTCTACAATGGTAATAGACGGTGGTCCTCCTCTTGTGCCTCCGGCTCCTCGCCCGATGAGGGAGTGAAAGTTGTTGCTCTGGTGACCACCGGAGGCGTTACACTTGAGGAGATGCTTTGGGATTTGCGGCTGCTCCGGCTCAGTGATGGGAGGCGTTACACCTACGGGGATGTCTCTGCTCCGCTAGTGTTGGTGATAGAGGTAAAGGCTCCTCGAGATGTGTTGGCTACGGTAGCTCCACTTGTGGTACTTCGACACCAGGATTGTTATCCACACTAGCCCCATCGGAATTGATTCTTGATCCGGACCTTAATTCCACCATCTTGAAATGAATTGTTGATTGAATTGATTCTAAGATCTACCCTTTTTGAAATTGATAAAATTGAATCGGATTTGGAGGAAATTGACTTTACAACCGAGAGATTAACCTCCTTTGTGGTCGCCAATTGTTTATGGGTGAAAACTACTCCTACGAGAATTTGGTAATTTGGGGTGTGGATGAGGAATGAATTTAAACCTTAAACAAATGCACAACGCGGTGAGTGCTTGTAGATTCGAGAGATCAATCTGCAAGTCCGGCCTAAACCAAGAAATGGCCGTTCCCGGACTTGTTTCGGTCACAAAGTGAAGGAGATGGGGTTGATCTTAGGGAGGGAAGCGAAGAAGGTGTTCGGATTGTGAGGTGTTGGCTTGCTTATGACTTGTAACGTAAAGGTGAGCAGGCTTGTGATTGATGCAAGCAAGCTCGGGTGTTTGAATACGTTTTGTATTAACACTTGGTTTTTCTGTCTCGCGGACTTGTGTTGTTGTTTGAAATAGGGCGGAGAACCTATTTATACAAGTCATTGAGCCTTATTCACGTCTCTCGTGGGAAGTGGAGGAAGTGGAGTGATGGAGTAGTGGAGTTGTGCGTCGGTGCCACACGACCGGTCTTGCCCACTTCTCCTGTTCATCTCTAACCGTCCATGACTTCCGACACGTTCTTGTGATGGCGCGTTGCACGCCGCACGTCTGTAAACCGCCGACCAATACCCCGATTTGTGACATGATTGATGTGTCGGAATGTGTGGATCGTGGATCCACGAAAGAAAGATAGCATGTAATCTTTGAATTGAATAATGCGTTATTCGGGAAGTCGATACTTGTGAAGTATCGTGTGTATTTTATGCGTGTACCGCATCATGGTGTGGTAAAGTGATGGGTAATGACGCCTCACCGACCAATTAACTCGACCCGGGGTTGTATAACCAGTGGTGAAGTTGGATGGATGAGATGATCTTTGAGACACTCATCTGCGACCGATTAATGAAATTAGGGTTTTGAAGAGGCGCGCAAGCATCACTCTTCAGCTTGGTCGAAACCAAGCATGGGAAGGATTTCGGAGAGGACCGACCGGGCATGCATGTATATAGCATGCCGGTGTACACGTCCATGTCTCACTGTCCCATGAAGGTGCGATCTAGGCCACTCAATTTGACCGGCAAAGAGGAGTGGTTGAGATCGATTTTGCAATAGGAATTTGATGCCGCAAAAGGCCGCGCACCATGCTCTTTTCCGGCGCGCGTTCCAAGATGACCTAACTTGGTCGGTCTTGGCCGATTGGTTTAACGTGAAGATGGTAGGCTGTTGTTCACGCCTATACCTGAATATCCCATTAAAACGTGATCCGAGCCACCCAAATCGTCCGGCGAAGTTGAGCAGTCGAGATCAGTTTGTGGTTTGGGAGGCGTGGCCACGCTGGTTTGGGCGCACGTTTTGGATTAACCAGGCATGATATGCCTTGGACGAACACATGAGGAGGTAGATGGGCCCACGGTGGTCATCTTTGGTATGACCAGGACTCGCTTAATCTAATCTGTGACCCTCCATTCGTGCTTAGGAGAAGATGGACGCGCATGATGGCTTGAAACCCTAATTTTGGCTTCCATAGCCGTGTGAACATGCTTCCTTTGGTAAATGCAATTGGGACGACCAACCATGGTTGGTTTTGACCGATTGGTCAAGTGTGTAGGCGGGCCCACGGTGATCGTGTTGACATGCTCTGGGCCCTTTGAATCTACATCTACACCCTCCATCTATTCCTGCGAAGATGGATGGTTGAGATTGCTTTGCAACACATGTAATATGCCGCAAACCCTAATTTAGGGTTTTTCGTCCATAATGCTTGGTATGAACGGTTTCTTGGCAAGCTAGGCCAATGACCGACCATGCGGGGTCGGCCATGGGTATTCCATACCGCTTGGGGGTGATGGAATTGATGCGGGGTCATCCAATCATGCTTATGGAGTTGGATGACTGCGATCGATCATATCCGGACCGATACGGTCGGTCAAGAATGCTCAATCGGGCTAGGATAACACACCGAGAGGGGCTCAATCGGGCTAGTATAACACACCGAGAGTCGGCCTGTACGGGTATTTCGTACATGGTTTCATTATAGTGCTTGGAGGTTCGTGTTACTCTGTAAGAGTAACACTCAGTCATCATGCCACACTGATAATGAGTACTGGAAATACAAAGGCTGATATGAAATTCACGGAAGGGATTGTTGCTACATGCTCCAACCTGGAGGAATTTCATGTATTCACGAGAATGGGATTGTTGCCACATGCTCCATTCTTGGTGAATTAAGTGAGGGAGTATCCAACACTTATAAATGGCTTTATCTTTTACAAGATGTCAGCGCATAATTTTTTCCGGTTTTTTACAATTTTAACCTCAAATGAAAACCTACCATCAACACTCTTATTGATGTTGCTGTCGTCGAGCCAGACATGGAATATCTTGGATGTTGTTTCATCATTGTGGCAGTCGTGCATGCGGTACTGGAGTTGGAGTTGACGCGCAGGAAGTTATATCTCGGTGGTTTTCCTCCTAGAGCTTCAGCGAAACTGCTTATAAAAGGGTGAAGGTTGTATGGTCCGTTGGTGAAATATATGCTTCCACGAACATCGTGAGGCTCTTCATTACTGGCAGGCAGGGCAGGTATTATCGCAACTGAGCGTTCAGAAGCTTCACAGAGTTCAGAGGATGTCCGAAAGCGCTGGTTTTTTAACAAAGCATGATTGACAGGTACCGCCATATTGACGCGCAATTACACCTTGAGGTATCGGCTCCAGTAGATCTGAAGATGTCCCGGGCCCGCTCTCGTCCGGGATGACATAATAGGCGAACCCTTTGTGATGATTTGAGGATGACAATATTCGTTGATTCTTCAGAAACGCTTCCTGCTGTAGTGCGGTCCAGACGAAACTTGCTCCTTTATTCAGCAAGGGAGTGAATGAAGCAACGAGCCAGGCTAGACCAAGTATAAAACGTCGAATGTAGTTCACCTTGCCCTTGAAGCTTTGGATCTCCTTCATGGTTCGCGGCAGCGGCATTGTGAGGATAACTTCAGTCTTGGATTTGATTGCATCATGCTCATACATCCTTATCTGGTTGTAGCCGCTACATCCATCAATGGAGGAGAACATGCAGTGTCCGCTGGTAGCATCTACTAACATGTCGATGTTAGGTAGAGGAAAATAGTCTTTGGGGCAGCATTCGTTCAAGTCTCTGGAATCCATGCAAAACCTGATCTCGCGCCTGAATTACCTCGGAGATTGTTTGACCGGCTTGGATCGGAGATTGTATGAATGCTTACACAAGGTCGAGCTGATGGAGATAGGCCTAGGAGATTCCTCATCGTCGAGCTTATCAGTTGTGGAGTTGGTGCCATCTTGCAGCTGTCGTGGAGCGTCTAACACTTCTTCTTGTGGCTCGTCGTTGTAGTTGCGTTCCGTTGGGCGGAGAGCGGGTGTGATCTCCCGCTGATTTCTAACAGCGGCGTCGGTATACGGTCTTCCCTTTCTGGTCAAGGATTTCCACAAAAGTTCGCTCCCTCTTAGCGTGAGCGTGGGTTGCGGCTTCACTGGATGAAGAAGAACGCCTTGTCAGCAAAGATGCATCGTGGGGCTTATCCCTCAATGATGCGAGTCGGTCCTCCTCCTGAATTGACGTCCACGTGGGGAGTGGGATGCAATGAACTTTGTTCGATCCTTCATGCGGATCTTCTCTTGGTTCAAACAATTCCACTCCACATATCGGTACATAGGGAGACAACAATGCAGGGATACGAACGAGTTCTTTATTCAGCATAGTCTTCATGCAATGGTGATATGTCGAAGGGAAAATCCTACTGTCATAAAGCCACGGTCTCCCCAATATCATGTGGTAGTCTGGCTCTTTTTCTATGACTTCGAATTTTACCTTTGACTGGACGGGCCATACAGATAAATTCAGGTTTACATACCCGTACGTGTTGGTTTGGTTTCCCTCGAAGTCTGTCATTGTAGTAGGCTTCCGGTCTTGCGTGGACGAACCTTGGATGTGTTGAGAGTCTTAAGAGTAATCACATTCGGAGATGCTCTTGTGTCGATAACGGCCTCTTGAACTCTGAATCCTTGATGCGTGCGGTAACATGTAGGGCACGGTTGTGACCTTCCTATGGTTGATTGCAGCAAATGTCTCCGCCTCCTGATTCTTTAAGAGGTGTAAAAGTTCGCATAAACTTTCCACTAGAGAAGCCGCTTCCTGATCCACCGGCCTCTGGTTCATAGTAAAACTATTGACTTGAGGAGGATCGTTGTGAGGATCAGTCCCCATGACAGGATCGCTCATAGATGTCATATTGATGAGGAGATAGATTATTCCGTATATCGCTTCTTTGATCAGGTCCATGTAGGCCTGCGCCGTTGAAGTACCTGCTCCGGGTGCGTTGAATGCGTTCCTTGTTGGCTCCAGGGGCTGTCGTGGCTCTTGTGGCAATCAATCGGTTAATGTCTTAAGAAAAGTGAGTACCTCTTTCTGAGTTGTAGCCATGTACGTTTGTGCCCTTGCGAGAACTTATTGTCTCTCCATCAAATCCACCATAGTAATAGGGGGTTGTCCTCCTCTGGCTCTAGTGATAGGAGGCGTCACACCTAATGGAATATCTCCTCCTGCTCCGCTGGTGTTGGTGGTAGATGACATAATTCCACGAGATACATTGATTGCATTGACAAGCTACATGGTAAAACCACCAATCGGGATATCAACGCCAAGACTGTTGTCGGCGCTGGTTCCATCGGGATTGGTTGCTGATCCAGACCTAAGATCCACCATTTTTGAAATCATAAAAATTGAATTGGTATTGAAGAAATTGACTTCACAACCGAGTGATTAATCTCCCACTGTGGTCGCCAATTGTTTATGGGTGAAAACTATTTCTGCCTGTTTTGGTAATTTGGGTGTGTGGATGAGAAATGAATCTAAACCCTAAAAAAATGCACTACACGGGAGTGCTTGTGATTCGAGAAATCAATCTGTACAACTCTGGCCTAAACCAAGAAATGGCCGTTCCAGACTTCTTTCGGTCACAAAGTGAAGGAGATGGGGTTGATATTAGGGAGGGAAGCGAAGAAGGTGTTGAGATTGTGAAGGTGTTGGATGTGTACGACTTGTATCAGAAAGCTGAACTGGCCTGCAGAATGTAAGCTATCAGTTCTAGCGTTGGGATACGATTGTATCAACACTTGGTTTTCTGTCTTGTCTTTGCTGTCCATGTCAGTCTCAGAAACGATCGTGGCCGTACAAGTTGTCCGCATGATTTAACGAGCCTAGCCAAACCCTGGCAAAAATAAGCAATTGTTGTGATGACCGCCGGAGGGCCCACTTACACCTTAGCTGGTCGAACACCACACCATACTCCCCAGCGCCGTCAAACGCCAACTCAAATTAGGGTGGCCGCGCTGTTTTGGGAGAGGATCGAACGAGTAAGGCTGTTCAGGACAGTCTTAAATCCATCGCAACCGTCCAACTGCGCCAGCCTGGTTTAACGGATTAGATCATCCCATGAATGATTAGGGAAGCGCTAACACACATGTTGGCGGGCCCACTTTTCCCTCACCCGATCGGTTTTCTCATGATGAGGCCATGGGGCAATGAAACGTTTGCTCAAACCATGGCGGGCGGGATGCTTCTAAGAATCTTGGAATTCCACTAGTGTCTTAAATTGATCACAACCATCCAACTTAGCCAGCCTATTTGAATGGCTTAGATCGCATTTATGACCGTCAGGAAGGCGCATACGCGTTCACCGTCAGCCCAACATGGACCCCACGTGATCGACCTCTCCAAAGGAGGATCACGGCTTACCAAACCGCTTGGCCAAAGTCATGTATGCGTGATTGATTCAAAACCCTAATTAGGGTTTGCGGCAATGCACATCTGTCGTAGTTCGATCGTGATCGTCCATCTTCGCCAGCCTAAACGGAGGGTGTAGATATAGACTCAAGAGGTACCAAGGATGTCAACGTGATCACCGTGGGCCCACCTTTGTGTATGACCGACCGGTCTATGCAGACTAGGGCCCGGCGTCTTGAAATGCGCACCCCAAAGGTGGTATGCTATACGGATTTTAAACTCTTTGCGGCAATGTATTTCTGTCCCAAATCAATCACAACCACTCATCTTTGCCGGTCAAGTTGAGTAGACTAGATCAAATCCTTGTGGGACCAAGATGTGTATCCATGTACGCTAGTGAGCCGTCTCCACGCATGCCCAATCGGCCCACTCAAAAATAGCGCCAATGCTTGGATTCGATCAAGCCAAAGAGGGATGTTAGCGCACCTCTAAAAACCCTAAATTCCTTCAACGGCAATAAACATGTGTCGTAAATCATCTCGTCCGTACAACTTTGCCGGATTGGTCGGACGACTTGGATTAAAAATTAGGCGATCAATGAAGCGCCTCAATGATCACCGTCCGCCACTCTACCACAGGGAGTGATCGACCAGATGATGGCCCGACCTCGCGATCTCCAAACGATCACTCGAAGAGGGTTGGACGTACAACCATTTTAAGACGCTTAATCTGCGACTTACTCAATCAACCTTTAAAACAGCAATGCTTCATGCATATCGATTGTTTTGAGCTGTTTACTTAAAAGCGATGCATTACATGCATCACACACGATATTTCATGAATATCAATCCCATTAAAAACTTAGTTATTTAACCTAATAGCACCATATGTTATTTCCTGCGGCGGGTCCCACGACTCGACCCACTCATTCGAGACATCAAACATGTCACAAACTGGGGGATACTTACTGGGGTATTGGTCTGGCGGTTTACAGCATGCGGCGTGCAACGCGCCCATTACGAGAACGTGTTAGGAAGCATGGGCGGTTAACAATGATGAGGGAAGTGGGCAAAGGCGTGATCGTGTGACAATCACCTACATGACCCCACTACTCCATCACTCAACTTCCTCCACTTCCTACGAGATGAAGATTGCGCTCAAATGACTTGTATAAATAGGTTCTTCAACCTATCTTCAAACAACACAGAAAAACCAAGTATTGTAACCAACGTATCCAGAAAACACCCAGAATTGATAGCTTACATTGTGCAAGCCAATTCAACACTCTGATACAAGTTATAAACAACCAACACCTTCATAATCTCAACACCTTCTTCGCTTCCCTCCCTAATATCAACCCCATCTCCTTCACCTTGTGACCGAATTGAATCTGGAACAGACATTTCTTGGTTTAGGCCAGAGTCTTACAGATTGATTTCTCGAACCTAAAAGCATTAAGGTGCAGTGCATTTGTTTAGGGTTTAGATTTGTTTCTCATTCAACACACCCCAAATTACCAAAAACAGCAGAACCAGTTTTCACCCACAAACAACATGCGACCACAGTGGGAGGTTAATCTCTCGGTTGCAAGATCAGTTTTCGATTTCATTTCAATTTTCTCAAAATTCAAGATGGTGGATCTTAGGTCTGGATCAGCGACAAATCCTGATGTTACTGGCGCTGACAACACCCCTGGTGTCCACATTCCTGCCGGTGACACCAATGTACCGCCTACCAACACGATCAACGCATCTCGCGGTACTACATCCTCAACCATCAACACCAGCGGCGCATAAGACACTCCCTTAGGCGTGACACCTCCAATCACCTGAACCAGAGCCGCTGCCGCCACCAATATTTCTTCGAGCGTAACGCCCCCGGTCATTATTAGAGCTACTGCCACTTCCCCATCAAGATGAGAGACCGGAGGAGCCAGAGAAGGCTAACCCCCTATCACCATTGTTGATTTGATGGAAAGACGAGAAGTTATCGCTAAGGCTCAGACGGACATGGCTACAACTCAGAAAGAGGTACTCACTTTCTTCAAGATGCTAATGGAGCGACTATCACAAGGGCCGCGTCAGCCCACAGAACCAATGAGGAGTACTTTCAACACTTTCGGCGCAAGCACTTCAACAGGGCATGCATTCATAGATGAAGAAATTCGTGTTGCTCCTGATCGCTCAAGGGAAAGGAATCAGCCGTTCAATTTCATCACGCGTGAGGATCTAGAATGACTTCTCCAGCATCGACGCAAGGAAAACCCGGTAGACCTGCACCAGCATCAGCCTCCTTATCCTCCTGATGTGTAAAGAGTTTCTCTTCCGAGAGGATACTTCTCTCCTCAATTTTCCCTTTATGACGAAACTGGTAATGCTCGTGAACACATCTCTCGTTTTCTGGAGTCATTAGGAGAGCACGAATA
Source organism: Papaver armeniacum (assembly GCA_023531295.1). NCBI lineage: Eukaryota > Viridiplantae > Streptophyta > Magnoliopsida > Ranunculales > Papaveraceae > Papaver > Papaver armeniacum. The sequence goes on from JAJJWW010000883.1 coordinate 102,335, forward strand.
CAATCATGTCCTCCGCTTGAAAGAGTTCTCAAAGTCACTTACCGGGAGAGCGTACACCTGGTACAACAACATTGCACCAAACAGCGTATCCAACTAGTGTGGTATGGTAACCGCTTTCTACAAGAAGTATTTCTTCGTATCCGAGAAAATCACCTTTTCAGATTTGGGGAGGATGTTCCAACGAAACAATGAGCATCCAAATGATTATGTCAAGAGGTTCAAAATCCAGGCACCGGATTTTCACGATCCAAATATAATTGAACAACGATTGGTGGAATTATGCATTAATAGGATGGTACCCATCTATCGTGCTATGCTGGAGAATCTGCAATTTCAGACATCCTCTGAACTTCGCGAAGCTGTTAAACTCTCGGCTACAACAACACCTTCCCTTCTAGAAAGAACCAGGCCTTCCAGGAATGAAGAGCCTAATGATATTCGTGGAAGCATACATCTCACCAACAGGCAATACAACCTTCAGCCTTCTGTAAGCAGCTTCACTGAAGCAGCAAGAGGAAAACCACCAAGATACAACATCATGCGCGTCCAAACCGCCAACTCCAACCTCAGTACCACATGCACAACTATCACAATGATAAAACAACGTCCGAGATATACCATATCTGGCTTGGCGGCAACAAAATCGGTGAGAGACTCTTTCTGAATTTCGTCTCCCGTAGAAGAAGTAGTTGCATTACCGAAGGAGGTCACACCCGGGACTTAAGAGGTACATACGAACTCTACATGTCAAGAGCTTCTTCATACTTGCACAACCTGTTAGTTAAGTCATCCGCATGAGGGAACTTCCCTACTCCTCAAAGACACGATCCAAATATGATATAGACAAAGGAGTGTAGCTTGGACTGCTCAACACTATCCATCTCAAAGATGCTGAATTTAGAGAGACGCAAGCATGCTATCATTATAATTCCAGGATGTCCAAAGATGAGGACATACTCAAGAGAGCATACGCATTGTCAAAAACCAGCGATATGCCTGGACGTCTATGAAACGCAACATAGATGCAAAAACGGCTTCATGATCAGCAACTCGTACGATCCTCATCAACGTTGGGTTCAACTCTCTTTGTAGGATCAAAATATCGCAACACCAGTATCCTTGCGAAATCGTTAAAAAGTACACTGCGAGATTGGTAGTAAAAATGACGCAACGGAAGACGACAGCCTAAACACGAGAAAGATGTAAATACCTAGCGAGATTTAGGAGATTTGCGAGATTCAACATTCGTATACTGGCGAGAGTGTCGCAAGCTAGATCCGAAAATAAAGGACATCTTAGCTGTCATCCACTATGTAATGTCCTATATAAAGACCCGAATAGGCTTAAGAAAGGGGGAGATCTTTTTAGAGTGGAGGGAAAGTTTTGAGGAGAGAGAAAGTCGAGAGCGATAGTTGTATTCTTGATATCATTTCCCCTTTGTAAAATTCTTAAACTCAATTAATAAAAGTGTGATTGTTGATCTTAAAGATGTGTTGAATGTTATGAATTCTTGTGAGGGATGTATTGTAGGATTTCCTGCAATCACATAATGGCGCTAGAAACAGGGATTGAAGATTGATATTGTGATTTGAAAGAATTTGGATTAATAGGAAAGGAATTTCATATAATTTTCAACAACTTGTCAAGATTGAAAAATGGCTAGAAGAAGACATGCATCAAAACAACCAACAACTTTTAGAAGGAGTAGGAGACTTGCTGGAAAAGGGAGAGATGAAATGGAGGAATCTTCAGGATTGAACACGAGAAACGATGGAGAAAATCAAGTTCAACCGCCAATTCAACGTACACCGATACAAAATAGAACTGTGGATTATGATAGGGTGAGTGTACATACTTGGCGATCAGATTCTGTGGATGAAATGGAAGAAGAGCAGCAATTAGGAAGCAATGGATGAGAGGAGAGAGACCAAGAGGTAATTGGGGGAATAATTCATGGAAATGAAGAGATTGCAGCATTAGAGGCATTAAGGCAAAGGATACATGAAGAAAGGCGATTAGAAGCAGAAGAACGTGCAAATCTGACAAGGCAAAATCATGAGTTAAGGATGGAAAACATGAGATTAAAAAGTAGAAGGTCAAGAAGCACTACAAGATCAAGTTCAAGATCAGTTAGAGAAGAAATGAGACGTAATTCGCCTCTAGAAAATGCTAATGAAGAAACTCGAGAGGAAGTACGAAATCCAGATGAAGAAGATTGCGAAAGAACAGAAGTAATGGAAGATCGTTATATCCAACTATTGATGGTGGATTTTCATTTAAGGTTAAAATTGTAAAAACCAGAAAATTATGCGCTAACATCTTGTAAAAGATAAAGCCATTAATAAGTGTTGAATACTTCTTCACTTTACTAATTCACCTAGAATGGAGCATGTGACAACAATCCCATTCTGTGAATTAAATACACAAAATTCATCCAGGTTGGAGCATGTAGCAACAATCCCATATACCCTGTGAATTTATAGCATTATTAATTAATGCGTAAGCAGCCTTGTATTTCCTGTACTCATTATCGGTGCGGCATGACGACTGAGTGTTGCTCTCAGCAGAGCAACACGAACCTCCAAGCATTATAATGAAAGCATGTACGAAATACCCGTCTGATCTGCAACTCTCGGTGTGTTATACTATCCCGATTGAGCATCCGGACTGTCGTATCGATGCCGGAAATGATCTCGATCATCCAACTTCACCAGCATGATTGGATGGCGGATCAATTCCATAACCCCCAAGCGGTATGGAATATTCGGCTGCCGAACCAACGCGGACCCCGCATGGTCGGCCTCCCCAAAAGATTGGCATAGCTTGCCAAAACGTCCAAATCAGAGCGGTATGGGCGGAAAACCCTAAATTAGGGTTTGCGGCACATTACATGTGTCACAAAACAGTCTCAACCATCCATCTTCGCAGGTATAGATGGAGGGTCTAGATGTAGATTCAAAAGGCCCAGAGCATATCAACACAATCACCGTGGGCCCGCCTACATACCTGACCAATCGGTCAGGACCAACCATGGTTGGTCATCCCAATTCGTACGCCCGAATGGAGCATGACGCACGGCCGTGAAACTCAAAATTATAGTTTTATGAGCATCACGAGCGTCCATCTTCTCCGGCACGAATGGAGGGTCCATCATTAGATTAAGCAGGTCCGGTCATACCAACATGACCACCGTGGACCCATCTATCCCCTCACCTGGTCGGCCAAGGCATACCATGCCTGGTTATCCCAAATAGTCCGCCCAAACTAGCGTGGTTACACTTCCCAATTGCAAACTAATCTCGACCGCTCAACTTCGCCGGACGATTTGAGTGGCTTAGATCACGTTTTCATGGGACAGTCAGGTATAGGCTTGAACACCAGCCTATCACCTACACGCCAGACCGATCGGCCAAGACCGGCCAAGATTGGTCATCTTGGAACGCGCGCCCTAAGTTGGCACGATGCGCGGCTTTTGTTTGCACTCGTTTTATGTTGCAAACTGATCTCGACCACTCGACTTTGCCGGACAAATTAAGTGGTCTAGATCACACTTTCGTGAGATAATGGGGTATGGGCGCCTACACCGTCATGCCGTCTACACGCATGTACGATCGGCCTGGCCAAAATCGTATCCCAAGCTTGGATTCGACTGCATCGAAGAGGGATGCTTGCGCACCTCTTCTAAAACCCTAATTCCATCAACGGTCGAAGATGAGTGTCTCAAAGATCATCCGTCCGTCCAACTTCACCGGCTTGGTTATACAACCCTGGTCAGGAGTTAATTGGTCAGTAAGGCATCTTGGTGATCACCACCCGTCACTTTACCACACCATGATGTAGTACCTGCATAGAATACACACGATACTTCACAAGTATCGACCTCCTGAATAACGCAATTATTCAATTTAGCATTACATGCAACCTTTTGTGGGTCCCACGACCCACATATTCCACACATCAATTATGTCACAAACTGGGGGATACATACTGGGGTATTGGTCTGGCGGTTTACAGCGTGCAGCGCACAACGCGCCATCACAAGAGCGTGTCAGGAAGTCATGGACGGTTAAGTGATGATGGGAGAAGTGGGCAAGCCTGGTCGTGTGACACTAACACATTACTCCACTACTCCATCACTCCACTTTCTCCACTTCCCATGAGATATGAAGGTTAGGCTAAAAGACTTGTATAAATAGGTTCTCCATCCTATTTTTTAAAAAAAGAACAAGTCCAGACAACATAGGCAAGTGTTGATACAATCGTATTCAAACACCGGAACTGATAGCTTACACCCTGCAAGCCAGTTCAGCTTTCTGATACAAGTAATTCATAGCCAACACCTTCACATTCTCAACACCTTCTCGCTTCCCTCCCTAAGATCAACCCCACCTCCTTCACTTTGTGATCGAAACAAGTCTGGAACGACCATTTCTTGGTTTAGGCCGGACTTGCACAGATTGATCTCTCGAATCTACAAGCACTCACCGCGCAGTGCATTTGTTTAAGGTTTAGACTCATTTCTCATCCACACATCCCAAATTACCAAAACCGTGAGAAATAGTTTTCACCCATAAACAATTGGCGACCACGGTGGGAGGTTAATCTCTCGGTTGTAAAGTCAATTTCTTCAAAATCCGATTCAATTTTATCAATTTCAAAAGGGTAGATCTTAGGACCAATTCAATCATCAATTCATTTCAAGATGGTAGAACTCAGGTCTGATCAGCAATCAATTCTGATGGAGCTAGTGTGGATAACACTCCCGGTGTCGATGTACCAGTCAGTGGAGCTACCGTGTTCAATGCATCTTATGGATCCGTCACTTATACCACCAGTGCCAGCGTAGCAGGAGATGTTACAGTAAGTGTAACACCTCCCATCACCAGAGCCAGAGCAGCCGCAAATCCCGGCATCTCATCAAGTGTAACACTTCTGGTAGTCACCAGAGCAACAACTTCCAGTCCTTCATCAAGACGAGGAGCCGGAGGGACGAGAGGAGGACCATCCCCCATTATCATTGCAGACTTGATGGAGAAGCAGGAAGTTATTGCTAAGACTCAAACGGATATGGCCGCAACTCAGAAAGAGGTACTCACTTTTCTTAAGACATTAACTGATCGATTGCCACAAGAGCCGCGACAGCCCCTGGAGCAAAAAAGGAACGCATTCAACGCACCGGAGAAGGTACTTCAGCAGCGCGGAGCGGTCCTGTCATGGAGACTCCTACACTGGGTACTGATCCTCACAACGATCCTCCTCAAGTCAATAGTTTCACTATGAACCATAGGCCGGTGGATCGGGAAGCGGTTTCTCTAGTGGAAAGTTTATGCGAACTTTCACACCTCTCGAAGAATTAGCGCGCGGAGACGTTTTGCTGCAATCAACCAGAGGAAGGTCACGACCGTGCCCTACATGTCACCGCACGCATCAAGGATTCAGAGTTCAAGACGGCCCTTATCTACATAGGAGCGTCTTCGAATGTGATTAATCTCAAGACTCTCAGGAAATCCAAGGTTCTCCCAGGCAAGGTCGTACGGAAGCCTACCACAATGACGGACTTCAAGGGAACCAAACCAGCACATACGGGAGAAGCTCCGTGGAAAGAATCAGAAAAGTTCGTTACGTCCCACTCCCCACGTGGGCGTCAATTCAGGAAGAAGACCGGCTTGTATCATTGAGGGCTAAAACCCACGATGCATCTTTGCTGACGAAGCATTCTTCTCCATCCTGTGAAGCCACGACCCACGTTCACACGAAGAGGGAACGAACTTTTGTGGCGAGTCGTGACCAGATAGGGAAAATGGTATACCGACACTGCCATTATCAATTAGCAGGGGAGACTGTTACCCAGTCTCTCCACCCAATGGAATGCTACAACAGCAACAAACCACAAGAACAAGTGCTAGATGCTCCACAACAGCTGCAAGATGGCACCAACTCTACAACTGATGAGATTGAAATCGTTGAGGAATCTCCTAGGCCTATCTCCATCAGCTCAACCTTGTGTACGGATAAACGCACGAAGCTCGTGGAACTTCTCAAAGAGTACCAGGACATATTCGCTTGGAAATATGAAGAAATGCCGGATTTATATGAAAATTGGTCACCCATCATCTACATGTCATACATGGATCCAAGTCGGTTAAACAGTTGTAGTTCAGACACGAGGAAAATGGATAGATCGGGTGCTGCATAGACTTCAGAGACTTGAACATGTGCTGCTCCAAAAACGATCCTCCTCTACCTAACATCGACATGTTAGTAGATGCAACCAGCGGACACGGCATGTTCTCCTCCATGGATGGATGTAGCGGCTACAACCAGATAAGGATGTACGAGCATGATGCAAGTAAGATAGCTTTTCGAACTCCTCTCGGAAATTTTTATTATACCATACTGCCATTTGGTTTAAAGAATGTCCGTGCAACGTATCAACGCTCTATGACGGCAATCTTCCACTGGAGCCGATACCTCAAGGGAGCAGCCTCAAGAAGATAACGATGTCCACGTGTCATATCGAACAAGATCCGGGCGAGTCACTTTATCAGACAGTGGTACATGTCTATCATGCTATGTTGGAGAATCCGCGCTTTTGGTCATCCTCTGGAGCTGTTGAACGCTCATCTACAACAACATATGCCCTGATAGAAAGAACCAGGCCTGCCGTAATGAAGAGCCTCATAATGTTTGTAAGGGCATATATCTCACCAACGAGCGATACAACCTTGAGCCTTCGTAGCGGTTCCCTCGAAGCAGCAAGAGGAAAACCACCGAGATACAACATCCTGCGCGTCTGTCAACTCCAACTCCAGTACCACATGCACGACTCCCACAATGATGAAACAATGTCCAAGATATTCCATATCTGTCTCGACAACAACTACTACGAATAAACCATGTAAACCACGCTTGGGGATTGAGGCTCAGCATGAAGTTCCTTCACCGTCAGTCAAGGAATTCTTCAACATGAGAGAGATGGTCAGTCAAGAAGCATGGAATTCGCAAGGGTAAATCGAACTGAAGAGGGAAACACTTCAACGCTCCCTCTAGCAGAAGCTGCTTTAATGGTTTATTCAAGAGCCGCCTCAACGCTCTCTCCGGGACCCACGTTCACTTCAGAATCCTTCTCCAACACTCTCTCTCCAGGATCCACCTCAACGTTCGTACCAGAAACCACTTTAACATCCTCTCGAGCCGTTTCAACACTCAAGCTGCATCAATAATCTGCGCTCTGGTCAAGTTATCTTTGATGTACAACATACGTCTCATCCATCCTTCATGAGGGCCCAGCGGAGCATGAAAAACCTTGAAGTCGATAGGAGAAGGGTTATCTTGTGGAACGAATATTTTCATATAGTTGAAAGGGCGCGGTGAACAACTCATCATCAATGTTCGGCATATCTTTGAAGTCATCAACACCTCGACTTGGCTTTTGACATTATCCCCAGAAGACATCTAAACAGGAGTTCTTTTCTTCATTCTACAATAAAAGACATGAGTCAGTACTTGTATAAAAAAGCGTGAGATGTGTAGTCACACACGACAAAACACACATTCACGTTGGATTACACAAGGCTGGTATTGGGTCCAAACACCGGTATTGATCAAGTCTCAAGTCCGGTATTGCTCAAGTCTCAAGTCCGGTATTGATCAAGTCACAAGTCCGGTATTGATCAAGTCACAAGTCCGGTATTGCTCAAGTTTCAAGTCCGGTATTGCTCAAGTTTCAAGTCCGGTGTTGATCAAGTCACAAGTCCGGTATTGATCAAGTCACAAGTCCGGTATTGATCAAGTCACAAGTCCGGTAATGCTCAAGTTTCAAGTCCGGTGTTGATCAAGTCACAAGTCCGGTATTGATCAAGTCACAAGTCCGGTATTGCTCAAGTCTCAAGTCCGGTATTGCTCAAGTCTCAAGTCCGGTGTTGATCAAGTCACAAGTCCGGTATTGATAAAGTCACAAGTCCGGTATTGCTCAAGTTTCAAGTCCGGTGTTGATCAAGTCACAAGTCCGGTATTGATCAAGTCACAAGTCCGGTATTGCTCAAGTTTCAAGTCTGGTATCGATCAAAGTCACAAGGCTGGTATTCGAATAAAACAAGCGCACGCAGCAGGGCCGGTTTTCAGTCGAAACACAGGGTCGACGTTCAGTCAGGCACGCGGCGGGTCCCACTTGATCCCAGCCCCAGATTGGTCGAAGCAAACACAACCGTCCCCAATCAAAGCTCTCTCTCCAGAAGAAGGCGTTTCAGCTCCAACACTTCAACGCTCTCCCGGGCCTGCTCCAGAAGCTGCTTCAACGCTTTCTACGGGACCCACATTTACATTTGAGCACACAAGGTTCATTTAAAAAAAAAAAAAAAGCTTGCTCACATCGGGTCCCACGTTCGAGCAAAGCAAACAGCAAGGCCGGTATTTGGTCAAAGCATCAAGTCCAGTGTTTAGTCAAGCTAGCTGGGTCGGTGTTTGGTCAAAGTAGCAAGATGACACTCGAGCAAGTACATCAACCGTATGGTCAAAGTAGGCGCAATACATGGCCGACGTTTGAAACATGTACACGTTGGTCCCGTGTTTGATCGAAGCATGCACATCTGCCCATGTTCGAATCAAGCATGCTTACATCGGTTCCCACGTTCGATCAAGCAGACGCAGCGGACCCAAAATTAACCAAAACAGGCACATCAAGCCCACGTTCGATCAAGCAGGTGCAGTAGCCCCACGAACGAAACAAGCATAACAGTCCATCGAAGCAGGCAAGACCGACATCATGCTAGGGGAACACTCGCCTGGACGCCTCTTGAACGTGACATGCTCCAAGGACAGGATGACCCGTCTCTCATGGTAACATCTAACTTTGTATCATAAGATTTGTCTTTAACTGTCACCATCTCATGCCTACCCCACAATGGTGTAACCATTACGTGCTAGGCAGGGGACTTAATGTTGATGGTGGATTTTCATTTAAGGTTAAAATTGTAAAAACCAAAAAATTATGCGCTAACATCTTGTAAAAGATAAAGCCATTAATAAGTGTTGAATACTTCTTCACTTTACTAATTCACCTAGAATGGAGCATGTGACAACAATCCCATTCTGTGAATTAAATACACGAAATTCATCCAGGTTGGAGAATGTAGCAACAATCCCATATACCCTGTGAATTTATAGCATTATATTAATTAATGCGTAAGCAGCCTTGTATTTCATGTACTCATTATCAGTGCGGCATGACGACTGAGTGTTGCTCTCAGCAGAGCAACACGAACCTCCAAGCATTATAATGAAAGCATGTACGAAATACTCGCATGTGCTACAACTCTCGGTGTGTTATACTAGCCCGATTGAAAGCAACTCTCGGTGTGTTATACTAGCCCGATTGAGCATCCGGACTGTCCGTATCGATGCGGAAATGATCTCGATCATCCAACTTCACCAAACATGATTGGATGGCCCAGATCAATTCCATAACCCCCAAGCAGGTATGGAATATTCGATGCCGAACCAACGCGGACCCCGCATGGTCGGCCTCCCCAAAAGATTGGCATAGCTTGCCAAAACGGCCAAATCAGAGCGGTATGGGCGGAAAACCCTAAATTAGGGTTTGCGGAACATTACATGTGTCACAAAACAGTCTCAACCATCCATCTTCGCAGGTATAGATGGAGGATGTAGATGTAGATTCAAAAGGCCCAGAGCATGTCAACACAATCACCGTGGGCCCGCCTACATACATGACTAATCGGTCAGGACCAACCATGGTTGGTCATCCCAATTCGTACGCCCGAATGGAGCATGACGCACGGCCGTGAAACTCAAAATTATGGTTTTATGAGCATCACGAGCGTCCATCTTCTCCGGCACGAATGGAGGGTCCAAGATTAGATTAAGCAGGTCCGGTCATACCAACATGACCACCGTGGACCCATCTATCCCCTCACCTTGTCAGCCAAGGCATACCATGCCTGGTTATCCCAAATCGTCCGCCCAAACTAGCGTGGTTACACTTCCCAATTGCAAACTAATCTCGACCGCTCAACTTCACGTTTTCATGGGACAGTCAGGTATAGGCGTGAACACCAGCCTATCACCTACACGCCAGACCGATCGGCCAAGACCGGCCAAGATTGGTCGTCTTGGAACGCGCGCCCGAAGTTGGCACGATGCGCGGCTTTTGTTTGCACTCGTTTTCTGTTGCAAACTGATCTCGACCACTCGACTTTTCCGGACGAATTGAGTGGTCCAGATCACACTTTCGTGAGATAATGGGGTATGGGCGCCTACACCGTCATGCCGTCTACACGCATGTACGATCGGCCTGGCCAAAATAGTATCCCAAGCTTGGATTCGACCAGACTAAAGAGGGATGCTTGCGCACCTCTTCTAAAACCCTAATTCCATCAACGGTCGCAGATGAGTGTCTCAAAGATCATCTCGTCCGTGCAACTTCACCGGCTTGGTTATACAACCCTGGTCAGGAGTTAATTGGTCAGTAAGGCGTCTTGGTGATCACCACCCGTCACTTTACCACACCATGATGCAGTACCTGCATAGAATACACACGATACTTCACAAGTATCGACCTCCTGAATAACGCAGTTATTCAATTTAGCATTACATGCTACCTTTTGTGGATCCCACGACCCACATATTCCAGACATCAATTATGTCACAAACTAGGGGATACATACTGGGGTATTGGTCTGGCGGTTTACAGCGTGCAGCACACAACGTGCCATCACAAGAGCGTGTCAGGAAGTCATGGACGGTTAAGTGATGATGGGAGAAGTGGGCAAGCCTGGTCGTGTGTCACTAACACATTACTCCACTACTCCATCACTCCACTTTCTCCACTTCCCACGAGATACGAAGGTTAGGCTAAAAGACTTGTATAAATAGGTTCTCCATCCTATTTTTTAAAAAAAGAACAAGTCCAGACAACAGAGGCAAGTGTTGATACAATCGTATTCAAACACCAGGACCGATAGCTTACACCCCGCAAGCCAGTTCGGCTTTACGATACAAGTCATTCATAGCCAACACCTTCACATTCTCAACACCTTCTTCGCTTCCCTCCCTAAGATCAACCCCATCTCCTTCACTTTGTGACCGAAACAAGTCTGGAACGGCCATTTCTTGGTTTAGGCCGGACTTGCACAGATTGATCTCTCGAATCTACAAGCACTCACCGCGCAGTGCATTTGTTTAAGGTTTAGACTCATTTCTCATCCACACATCCCAAATTACCAAAACCGGCAGAAATAATTTTCACCCATAAACACCAACATGGTGAAATTCTCCAAAATGATAGAAATCGGGGAAATATACGACGTCAGAGACAAAATAATCAAGATTGAGAAGAGAATCAGGAAGAAGGAAGGAGAATATTACATGGGAGAGAAATTCAAAGAAATCGACAAATAACTGAAGATGAAATCGAAAGACATTACACTGAACAAGCACGTCTAGCTTGCGAGAGGGAAAGACTGAGAGCTGAGGTGGAAGAACAAGAGTTACAAGAGGAAATTCACCAGAACAATCATGATAATCGAGAAACAAGGCGTGAACAAAATCACAATAATGATAATATCAATGAAGAATATGATAGAGTACAAAGGAGAGCTGAAAGGCGGCAAAGAAGAGAAAATGAGAAATATAACGGTGTGCGGATTCATGAAATGAATGAAAGAGAAGATCGCAGAGAGAGGCGAGAAGAAAACGATAAACAAGAAAATGAAAACAGATATGAACGCAGAAGAAGAGAGGCGGAGTTAAAAAGACCAATGGATCCAAATTATGGTGTAAATGAACAAATTTTGAGTGAATTAGCGGAAATGAGAGGGATGTTAAATAACAAAAGAGAAAGAGGAAGGAGACAACTGGATGAAGCTATAGAAGAAGCTGCGAAAACCCCATTCACACAAGAAGTACAATTAGGAGGAATACCCCCAAAGTGCAATTTACCTGCGTTAAATAGCATTTTTGATGGCACCACTTGTGCGGTACAACACATCAAAGCTTATGTGAGATGTATGCTGCAATGGGAAAACCATGATGCTGTATTGTGTAAATATTTTGCATCAAGTTTAACAGGAGAGGCCTTGAACTGGTTTGAAGGTTTGTGATAGACACATTTTTGTGTCTGATTTAATCTCAATTGTATATTTTGTTAGTGCTCGATTTTGTATTTATTATGGCTTTTTGTGTCTTTGTAGGTGTTTTTGGAGAAATACACTTGTGCGGGGAAATTGGTTCAAAAGGTGGAATTTGCGCACCCGGAGCACGCGTGCTATTCGGACCCCTCAAATGGATAAGGGGCACCTAGATGATAAGGGGTAACCCCACAGGGCAACTACTATTGGAACACCGGGTCTGGATAGGGGGAGGTTATCTTCTCCTTTTGAAAAATGTTTTTGGCGGGAAAACTAGTGGCAGCGAAGTGCAGATTAGGGTTGGATTTTTGAATTGGTATTAATGAGATTCAATCACCAGATTTTAATGGGATGGACTTAAATTAACTAAACAGACTTGGTATGATGTTTTTAATCGAATAACTTGGGCTGGATAATCCGGATTTCGTTAAACAGGGAAGGATAGTTCTCGGTTTGAACATGGAAGGTTTTGTGTGAGATTAACTTGGGATTTCTCACAGATTTTGGATAGTTTGGGCATGGTCTGGTCAAACAGGGATGGTATAGGATTTAGATACGCAGAAAAACAAGTTTCCATGCATATCTAGGCGAATCAGGGAGTAGCTTATATCGGGTTTTGATATTTTATGGAAAGATACGTGAAGAAGAGGAAAGAATCTCTTCTGTGAGATTTGATTCAATCACAGAGAGAGTTTGGACAGCCTGGATTGACTAAGGAGACGCGTAAAGAAGCTAAAAGTGAGTTTTTCTCGTGACCTGTGGAGGAAGAAAAATCGGAAACTTTCATGTGAGGGAAAAAAAAGATTTATCGAGTTATAATCGGTCGTGGTGGATATATAAGGAGGTGAGAGTCCAAATAAGATAGAATGGAGAGTTTTGGGTAGAGCAGAGGCAGAAAATCACGCTGCAGGAGGAGTTGCAGCAGCAGCAGGTGTAGAAGAAGAAGAAGAGTTACAAACGACAGAAAAGAAGTGTCGTTCTCAAGAACACGAAGAACAGACACATACAGACAATCTTTTATACTTCTACACATATGATTTATCGTTTTTATAATAGTTCCTATTGCAACAAGTCTCTGTAACAGTCAGTTCGTAACGCCAATAAAATGTTGCGAACTGTCTGCTTTATTAGTTTTCTCTTGTTTTTCACCCTTTGGAGCTATGAACACCTATTTTGAGCACGTAAATAATATGAGGAGATAAACCCCATCACTGGGACAATGGAAGAAGCCATTCTTTACGCATGTGGTAATTCTATTTAATTCTTTTATGACTTTTGCACTATATTAAATTGATTTATGATTTTTCTTGATTATTTGTGATTTTGTCTGATGGTGTATGCTTAGTCTAAGAACTTTTGATACATCATGCTTATGATTTACATCTAATACTTTATAAAATCTACTTTTGGCAAAGAAAGAGTCAATATTTGTTATCTTATAAGCTATAATTGTCTAGAATTAATAGTTGAACCACATGAATATAAGAATTGGTGAAATCCTGAGTCTCAGTACCTCTCGATACCGTGACAACTTTTTGTACATATTTTCTTTGTTTTTAGTGTTTTCTATTTTTAAGTCTGAAATCGAATCTCATCAAGTCCGAGTTGAACGAACTTTTACTACCACTTTACAACAACTAAAAAATTACATCAATTTTTGGCGCCGCCGACGCGGACTTGTATTTAGGTTTTAGGTTTTAGAGTTATTTCTATTTTTATATTTTTTGTTCTCTTTTACGCCTTTGGTATTTTTCGATTCTTTTCAGATTTGGAGCGAAGATACAAGGAAACAAAAGTGCTATAAAAGGAAAGCATCGCCAAAGAAGGAAAGAAAAGAGGAATCCAAAAGGAGTGAAGAACAAGATTTTGTATATAGTTATTTTGTTTTATTTTTAGAAACTGTAAATAGGGTTTTATTTTTTTGTAATCTTTTATTTTTGGACTTTTTGGACTTTATTTTTTTTGGACTGGACATTATTTTTAAAACCCTAAGGAAGGGTTGAAATTAAATATAAATTGTTTGCAGGGAAGGACGATAGTTACGATACTGTCTCGGCCCCTCGGGTTCGTACACTGACATCGGAGTCGGTGGCCTGAGTCGACTTCAATGGTTCATCGCCCGTCTGGTATGGGAGGTAAGACTCTATCCACCCACGAATCCCCTGTCAGTGGGTTTTATTCTGTGTGACAACTCACACCCCTGCAATAGAATGTCGAACTGGTATTACAATAGCCAATACAACGAATATCCGACTGAGTTTCAAAATGGATGTTACTACTTTGACCATAGTGTGAATAGTGGTTGGGAACATCAACCTTTTCAAGGTTATGGCTCATACCATGATGAGCCCAATTACTATCCACACGCGCACGGGTCATACGAGCAAAATTCTTATATTTCTCCTTTAGAAGAGTCTCTCAGGAAATTAGAGGAGTCGACACGTAAGTTAGCTATGATGAATAACTTAGTTTATGACGAAAGAAGACTTTCTTTAGAGGAATCCCTCAAGATGATAGCTGAGACGAACAAAAGAATTGCACGAAATAATCTTGATTTCCAATACAGTGTTTCCAATAATACCCTTGAAAATGAGGATAGTTATTTGCATAATCAAGATGACGAGGATAAAATTGGTAACACTACTTGTTTAGATGAGGTTCAACCATTTTCATGTTATTATAATGATGATTATGATGAGGATAGTGCTGATGAAGAATTTGAAATAATTAGGCATAGTGATCAGGAATTTGTTACTCCAATTGAGCTTAATAATGATAATGTTTCTAGTTCAAATCCAAATAATTTTAATAATTATTCACCTATTCAAAAGGACGAGGATTTGACTAGAGATACCCCCGTTTTAGACGATGTATTATTTCCTTTTGATTACGAAGCTAATAATGGTTTAGAGGAACGAGTTTCTTCTGAGAATATTGTTTTAGAGTCTAGCGATTTAGAAACATTAGTCTTAGACAAAGAAAATGAACTCGTAAAGATGAATTAGGATGAACCTGACTTAGATGAATCAATTGACCATTTTCAGGAATCAGATGACCTTGAAATTAGGGAAGTTGTGACTAGTCTTTCTAGAGACACTGAAAACTCTAAGTTTGGGGGTGATTATCATTCTCCATGTGCTTTAACTCTTAGAAAGGTCCCTCACTTGGGACTTGACATATGTGCCTCAACCATTTTAAAAGATTATCTTCATACACGTTTTCCTGAACCTAGTGATGTCCATAGGGAAGTTCAGTTGTTAGAAACCCATCCTCTAGTTGATGTGGTTAGCCCAGGCTATGATACCTAGATTGACTTTATTTTCCCACCAAATATTTTTCAACCAATTGTGGGAATGTACGAGTTCAAAATGTGTCAGTTATTAAGTTTTGAGACTGAGCCTAAGTACTTTAGGAAATTAGTATCGACACATTTTCTTATGATTGACCACCAGTTTCATCGTAGTCAATTGTGTGAGTCAAAACTGATTGAATTAAAGGATCCGCAATTATTCAGGTTATTATTATGTGCTTCTAAGTTTTTATTTGAGTTTTTACAGACTTTACAACCTGAACCGGATCTTAGCTTTGAGGAATTCCAACACATGAAAATATTTTATCTCGACCCAGTTATAGAGCATGAACCTGAACCACAACTAGATGTAATTGTCTTAAACGGGAAACTAGACAAGGGTTTGCTTTATTTGTTAATTTTCTTGGCAGGTTGGAGATTCCTTTTATTTGTGATAGCTCTATTTGGTTTCGATGACCCATAGAAATTCCGGCTATTACTTTATGATTTTATGAGGTGATTAATCCTTTCTTAGTTTGGCTGAAGACTTTAAACATAGCACTTCTTGGGAGGTAACCCAATATTCATGCGACACGGTAATATCTTTCCTTAACTCTTTTACTTCAAATGGTAACAGTTTATCCTTATTCATGCTTTTAATTCTATCTTTAGAACATTAAGGACAATGTTAGATTTAAGTTTGGGGGTATGGGAGAAACTTTTTAGTTGCGAAATAAACTCTAGAGCCTAGAAATTTATGCTTATTAAGGATGGCACTAACCAATCTAAGTGGATGGAAGCATTTTGGTTGTAGGAGTTGAGGAACCAATCTGATTAGATGGAAACATCTAAAGAGTCTATTCATAAAAGCACATATCTCAGGTGTTAGAATTAAAGAAAAAAACATGGTAGTTTCGCCATATCTCGTTGAATCCTTTTCACTTCTATTTTTATTTTGTTTTCTTTAAAATATGTTTCTCTAAGTGATTAGGTGGGGCTCGCGATTCAAGTTGTTACCACTGCTAGAGTGAAATAGAGTGATTGAGATACAAAAAAAATGAAAAAGAAAAAAAAAATTATTATAAAAAAAAAAAAAAAAAAAAAATTGAGACCAGACCATCTGACCAACCGGAATAAATTCAATAAAGTCGACCACTGGAACCCTTGTATATGCCAGTTGTGTTGACCTAGAGTTAGGATTATCGACCACTGGTTCCCTTGTATATGCCAGTGTGTTGATATTAGTCCAGACCAGTATCTCAGTCCATTAGATTAGGTTCATTTGGCAGTGGCCTTCAGACAGATATGAGAAATACCGTTCACCTTAGTCAACATCAAAACCATCTATGTTTTTCTATATCCATTTCTTAATCTGTCCATGTGATTGGTTGACTCAGGTTATGATGTCCAGAAACTATCTGAGTAGAGCTCTGTGACTTATATATGAATTTTAGTATGCTTGAGTGGAAACTCGTGTACATCAATTGGAATTTCGCATCAGGGTACTTGATAGGTGTAGAATACACCTAATTTACTATCTAGTAGTCTATGCTTTCTTTGCTATTTTTCTTGTAAATTATGTATTTTACACGTGTTTTTGAGTTATTAGGTACTCGGAGTCACACGGAGGAAAAGAAGAATAAATGATCCAAATTGAAAAAAAAAAAGGGCAGGATTGTCATTTCACAGGAAAACACTATCGGGAGACGAGCCACGGTTAAATGGCAACTCTTTCATAGGAGTGCTAAATACAGGCCAGCTGAAGTTAAGGGGTAACTACATGTTAGGGGATGTCATCACTGGGTAGCCCTTATCCAGAAAACGTTTGTGTTGTTAACACCCAATCTGGGTGGCTCTATTCGTGGGGCATCAATATCCTAATTATCCTCTACAACCCTAAATCGAAGTTTGCTTCTCAATCATTGTACACTGAAATGAGAAGAGAAAAGACTGCTGCTAAAGATCGAGATTCAGAGAGAATTGAGAGACGGAATTGAAGCTGCAATTGAGGGAGGTAAGTTCTGCTGTGAAATACGAGGATGGATTTGGGTTCGTCTTTCTCAAAGAAGAACAGTTGTTTGATGCAAGATTCAGATGGAAATCGGGAGTCTGCTGGTTACGATTAAAGTCGGGGTTGATGATGGAAGAGAAGCTATTGCTGTTGATTATGGATTCGATCGGTGAGACTCAGGGTTTAGCTGGATAAATTGATGGAGAAATTAAAAATGGTATTGATGTGATTTTAGGGTTTGTGCAATTGAAGAACTGTTCTTTGTTATCCGAGAGAGAAATTGAGAGATTGAAGAGCTCGTTCCTGCTTCTATGGGTATGTGGATTGATGAACAAACAATGAGTATTGATTAGGGTTTGTGACACGGCTTGAATTATGAAATGTTGATCTTGTTAGAATTGCGAGAAGAGGAATGGGGGATTCAAGGGTTTTGAGCATTGAGAAGCGGTTGTTAGTGGTTTGATTGAGAAAGTGTGGTGGTCTCCGAGTAAGAATGAGGAGATGGGAATCAAGGAGGAAGTAATCTGCTGCAAGTTTGATTCAAGAGCAAAAGATGGTACTTGAATTTGCAATGGAATTGCAGTGAAGATCGATAATGGAATTGGGGGAAATAATTGGAACCCCGCTGCAGAGTGGGGTGAGAAATTGAAATGGAGAAGAAAGGGTTTCTGGTAATTGCTTTGGATTATGAGAGGAAGATGCAGTATGTGATGATTATGATTGCAAGGAATGGGTTCAGTGAATGATGAGCACTGGTGAGTTGAGGTAGTGAATTGCGCACTGCTGCAGTTCAAGTTACGGGGAAGATTGAAGTGGCTAAATGAGAAATGAAATCGGGGTATGAGGTTGGTGGTAGGTTGGATATAAAGAACTGGAATCACTACAAATGAGATAGAGATGAATTGAAGAAGATTGAGCGGTGTTGTAGTAGCTGGGGTTTGTGGAATTGAAAACAAGGAAGAAGAAGAATGGGTTTGGTGGTTGTTATGTGGAATTGTTGCGATCGACATGACATATTGAAATGGTGATGATGCGAGACAAGATGGGGAGTGGTTTATGGCTTGTTCTTTGTTGCACAGGAAATGTGAGTTGTGTGAGGCTGCAAAATGGTGTTCCTGTGTGTTAATACTAGGCAGAGCAGTAGGAAATTGGTATGAATGTGTTAGATGTATGCTTAGGTGTGTTACATGTGAAGAGAATGGCCTGAAAAATTGGCCTGGGAAGTCCTGTAAACAATCAGAACTCGGGCGGTTTTTCACTCCCGCGAGTTGACTCAGTACCGGCGATGACCGATCCAGACGATCCCGGTGACCGATCCAGAACGAGTTCGAAGAGCCGATCCGACCCAGCGAATCAGCCAACTCAGAAGCCGACTAAGAAGCTGACTAAGCTAACTCGTCCTCCTTTGACTTTGACTGACGGTTTGACCTTTGACCGTTAGTCCTAACTGTGGACCGGACGGAATATTCCATTGACGGAGAAATTTTCAGGTGGCCGGCGGTGACGGATTCCGGTCAAATTCCGGCCATAATACCGGCTTTTTTCCATGAGCCAAAAATTCCAGAATTTTCTGTGGACTTCTCTCATGGGTGTGAAGACTTGGGCTAGGAATTGGATGGAGAATTTGGCTCAAATTTGGAAAGAGAAGATGGAAGAAGAGAAAGACTTGAATTTGGAAATTCAATTGCTAAAGGAAAAGGGTTCTATTCCTTGGAAGATTTGGAGAATATTGAAGCCTATAAATAGAGAAGTTTTCTACATCTTTTACACACCTCTCTACACACACATCACTTGTGTTTTTGATAGCTTTTGAAAATTCTTCTTTTTAATTATTTGTGTGAACTCTTGAAAAATTCTCCTTTTAATTATTATTTGTGTGAATTTCAAAAGCTTGAGTAGCTAATTTTATTATTAATTGAGGATGAATTCCTAGTTCTTAACATATGATTTAAGTTTTTTGTTTTCAATTCTATCTTGAAGTTTTTCACATGATTATCGTTTGTTTTTACTAATAGGAATGATCTTAAAGACATTCATGATTGATTGATAGATTGTTTGGGTGGCCAACTAAATTGATTTGTTAATTTGATCTAAAGCTAGTGAAAGTTAGGGGATAAGTAATCGTTTCTTGACTCTTTACATAAGTAGCAAACACGAGACCTTGCGGAGGGATTCCGTGGAGCAATTGTGTGTGAAAACAACGTTAGCAAGTAGACCTTGATCTAAGAGTCTAACTACTAATATTAACATAATAAGTTCATAAATCTTAATGCGTTTATTTAAATTACATCTAGAGTGATCTACTACTAGGTGGTTTGGTAAATAGAATCCGGTAGTCGAGAACTTCCGTATCCGGTGATACAAGGGATTTAGGGGTTTTAGCATCGATCTGCATTTGCTTTACCTACGGTTGGTGATAATTTGTGACTAATAACAAGTAGAAAAGAACATAACTTGATTCATTGTTTTGCAACGAAGAATGATTCCTTGATCTTGTCTCTCTTATTGCTTTCAACTTTATCTTTTAATTGCTTTGCTTATTTTCATTTGCTTTTTACACCCCCCTTTCGTGACAATTTTTACAACTAGAATCTCTTGCTCCTCGTGGGAACGAACTTGACTTCCATTATATTATTTTTAATTGAGTGGAAATATTAATTAATTTGATTGCACCTACGACACGCATCAAATTTTGGCGCCGATGCCGGGGAGCAACGGGCGATTTTTAGTTGTTTTTATTTTTCTTTTTGCTTTATTCTTGCTTTGTTAGATTCTTTACCGTATCTAACTTAGATTTTGAGAATCTTGTTTCAGGTGTTATACCTTTGGTGAATGCTTAAAGAGGGCAGACCGAGTCCAATACGTCTTCGATCCGGCACTCAACTAAAGGATTTCATTCGAGCGGTTAACACTCCACTTCCTCCTTCTTCATCAAGTGATTCGGACAAAGAGGAAGAAACAATGGCTGAACGTACACTCAAGGACCTAGCTTCTCACAAGCTTGATACACAACAATGGTGTATCCAAACTAACTCAACCTTCGAGATCAAGCGGGGTTGATTAGAGAGTTACCAAAGTTCCATGGCATGGTGAATGAGGACCCAAACAAACATCTTATGGACTTCTATACCATAGTTATGGCTATGCTTCCACCGGAGACTAATGCGGATGGAGCAATGTTGAAAGCTTTCCGTTCTCTTTGGCGGGCAATGCTAAGGAATGGTTATATTATTTGCCTTCCGGAAGTATCACAACATGGAATGGGATGAAGAAACTTTTCCTCGAGAGATATTTTCCCGCATCCAAAGCTACTCAAATTCGCAAGGAGATTTGTGGATTGAAACAACAAGTGGGAGAATCATTGTGTGAATGTTGGGAGCGATACAAGAGGTTGGTGGCAAGCTATCCACACCATCAATTTAGTGATGTTATGATACTCCAATACTTCTACGAAGCTCTCCACCCAAGTGATAGGTCTCTTCTTGACGCCGCGGGTGGTGGTGCACTAATGAACAAGACTTTGACCGAAGCTAGAGAGTTGATTGAAAGTATGGCGGCAAACTCGCAACAATTCTACACAAGGGATGAACCAATGGTTAGGCGAGTGCATGAAGTTAGTGATTCATCATCACATCTTGATCAAAGGATGAGTAACATGGAGATAATGATGCAAAGGATGGCCGCGGTAATTATTCCGGATGGTGAGACCGAACAAGTAAATGCTTTATATCCAAATCAAAGGCCAAGGTACGATCCATACTCCAATACCTATAATCCCGGTTGGAAGGATCATCCAAACTTTAGTTATGCAAATAAGCAAGCGGCGGCTCCTAATCCATATGCACAACAAGGTGGTTTCCAACAATCACGTTTCCAACCTCAACAACAAGGTGGTTCTCAACAATTCCAACCACAACAAGTCAAGGAGCGTGATTCTTCGATAGATGATAAGATTAATGTCATGATGCAAGGTATTACGTCATTGTTTCAACAAAATCAACAAAAGACCGATTCGGCCATCAAGGATTTACAAACTCAAATGGGACAATTGGCGACCGATGTGAACCTATTAAAATCTCAAGCATCCACAAAACTTCCTTCACAACCATTTGTGAATCCAAGAGAGAATGTTAATGTGGTTACTTTAAGAAGTGGAAGACAAGTGGAGGGTCCAAGTCATCATGAAGAAGCTATTGAAGAGGTAGTCAAAGACAAGGAGGAAGTCGCACCAAAGGAGAATTCAACACCAACCGATCAATCCAAGGAACCGGTGCCTACTTTCACTACTCCACCTCCTTTTCCTAGTCGTTTTGCTAAATCCAAGAAAGAAGCTCAAGACAAGGCACTTATGGATATCTTCAAGAAGATTGAAATCAACATACCATTCATTGAGGCCATTAATACAATTCCAAGGTATGCCAAGTTCATGAAGGAATTATGCATCAAAAAGGATAGGTTGCTTGATAATGAAATTACTAAAGTTGGCGAGAGTGCGTCGGCTATGCTATTGAAGAAGATGCCTACAAAGTGCACGGATCCCGGTGGTTTCACGGTGCCAATTACTATTGGTAAGAAAAGGTTTGAACATGCTTTACTTGATTTGGGAGCTTCCATTAGTGTGATGTCGGCCGAAATATATGACTCCTTGAATCTTGGACCTTTGAAAGAGACGAGAGTTATTATTCAATTAGCGAACAAGTCTAACATATATCCAAAGGGGCTTGTAGAAGACGTGCTAGTGCAAGTAAATGAGCTTATTTTTCCGGTGGACTTCTTTGTGGTGGATATGGATAACAATGAGAACCGATCATCTACTTCTTTACTTCTTGGGAGGCCATTTATGAAGACCGCAAAGACGAAGATTGATGTTGATAAGGGTACACTCACTATGGAATTCGATAAGGAGATAATACACTTTAACATATTTGAAGCCATGCGCTACCCAAGTGATGTGCATTCCGTTTACTCCATTGATGTGGTTGATTCATTAGCGCAACAAATGGTGGAATTGAACCAAGAGGATGAACTTGATGTGGTGTTGCAAAAGAGCATTGAATTGGACGTCCATGGCTTGTCTAACTTGGATGCTGAAATCTCCAAGGAATTGGTGGAGATGTGTGGTGCCTTGGCAACATTACAAGAAGCTAAAAAGGGTAATGTTTCTTATATTTCTCTACCCGTGAATGATGAAATACTCGTACCATCTATTGTGAAGGCGCCCAAGCTAGAATTGAAGCCACTTCCGGACCATTTGAAGTATGCTTTCTTGGGAGATGGAGATAAGCTTCCGGTGATTATTTCAAAGAACCTCACACCGGTACAAGAAGATCGTTTGCTTAGAGTCTTGAGAGAGCACAAAACGGCTATTGGGTGGACAATTGCGGACATCAAAGGCATTAGTCCATCCATGTGCATGCATAGGATTCTAATGGAAGAAAACGTGAAGCCGGTACGTGATGCTCAACGTCGGCTTAATCCTCCCATGATGGAGGTTGTGAAAAAAGAGATACTCAAATTGCTAAGTATGGGGGTAATCTACCCAATTTCCGATAGCAAGTGGGTTAGTCCGGTACAAGTGGTACCAAAGAAGTCCGGAGTCACGGTTGTTCGAAATCAAGACGATGAACTTGTTCCTACAAGAGTTCAAACCGGTTGGAGAGTGTGCATTGATTATAGAAAGCTTAATTCCGCAACCCGAAAGGATCACTTTCCTTTACCTTTCATTGATCAAATGTTGGAGCGGTTAGCGGGGCATTCTTATTATTGCTTCTTGGATGGTTATTTGGGATACAACCAAATTATTATTGCACCGGAGGACCAAGAGAAGACCACTTTCACTTGTCCGTTTGGAACGTTTGCATATAGACGGATGCCGTTTGGTCTTTGCAATGCGCCGGCTACTTTTCAAAGATGCATGGTAAGTATATTCTCGGATTATGTGGAGCGCATCATCGAGGTATTTATGGATGACTTTAGTGTTTATGGCAATTCTTTTGATGGTTGTTTAAACAACCTTGAACTAGTTCTTAAATGATGCATAGACACGAACCTTGTCCTTAATTGGGAGAAATGTCACTTTATGGTAAACCACGGCATAGTACTTGGTCACATTGTGTCCTCTCGAGGGCTCGAAGTGGACAAGTCAAAGATAGATTTAATAAGAAACTTACAATATCCCACTTCGGTGAGGGAAATTCGTTCTTTTCTTGGCCATGCAGGTTTCTATAGGCGGTTTATCAAGGATTTCTCCAAAATCTCCATGCCGATGTGCAAGTTATTACAAAAGGAGGTACCTTTCGACTTCAACAAGGAATGCAAGGATGCTTTTGACAAATTGAAAGAAATGTTGACAAGTGCGCCAATTATCAAATCACCGGATTGGAATCTTCCGTTTGAATTAATGTGTGATGCAAGTGATTATGCGGTTGGAGCCGTTTTGGGTCAAAGAGTGGACAAGTTGTCCCATGTTATCTATTATGCATCTAGGACCCTTAATGATGCACAAATCAATTATTCTACCACGGAAAAGGAGTTATTGGCTATAGTTTTTGCGTTGGAAAAATTTCGATCATACTTGGTGGGTACAAAGGTTATTGTGTATTCCGATCATGCCGCACTAAGACACTTAATAAAGAAGAAAGAAGCTAAGCCAATATTAATCCGGTGGATCCTATTGTTACAAGAGTTCGACATAGAAATTCGTGATAAGAGGGGTGTGGAGTACCGTTGCGGATCATCTTAGTAGACTTGTTATGTCTCAAGAGGAACTTCCATTACATGACCGCTTTCCGGACGAACAACTTTTCTCCATGGAAGAATCAACACCTTGGTATGCGGATATAGTGAATTACTTGGTGACAAGGAAAGTACCTAGTACAATGTCTAATTTCCAAAAGATGAAACTTAAGAAGGTAGCTAAGCAATATGTGTGGGATGAACCATACTTATGGAAATATGGGGTTGATCAAATAATGCGAAGGTGCGTGCCTAATTCCAAATTTCAATCCATTCTCTCCTTTTGCCACACTTTTGCTTGTGGTGGCCACTTTGGTTCGAAACGTACCGCTCTCAAAGTTCTCGAGAGTGGATTTTATTGGCCCACCTTGTTTGAAGATTCATATGTTTTTTGTAAATCGTGTGATAGATGTCAACGAACGGGCAATCTAGGTGCTCGAAATCAAATGCCACTCACACCAATTCTCGCCGTTGAGATTTTTGATGTGTGGGGTATCGATTTTATGGGCCCTTTTGTCAATTCGAATGGAAACTTTTATATACTTCTTGCCGTTGATTATGTTTCGAAATGGGTGGAAGCTAGAGCCACCAAGACTAATGACTCTCAAGTTGTTTGTGATTTTGTAAGGGAAAACATATTCAATAGGCATGGTACACCAAGAGTGGTGATAAGCGATGGAGGCTCACATTTCAAGAAGGCTTTCCACGCTCTCCTCAAGAAGTACAACATAACACACAAAATTGGTACGCCTTACCATCCACAAACTAGTGGACAAGCGGAAATTTCAAATCGTGAGATCAAGTCCATTCTTGAGAAAACGGTGAATACCACGAGGAAAGATTGGAGCTTTAAGCTCAACGATGCACTTTGGGCGTATAGAACGGCGTATAAGACACCGATTGGTATGTCTCCATATAGGTTGGTTTATGGTAAGGCTTGTCATCTTCCGGTTGAACTTGAACATAAGGCTTATTGGGCGATAAAGAAATTCAACATGGAGTATGATGAAGCGGGGAAACAAAGGAAGTTACAACTAAATGAGTTAGAGGAGATACGTAATGATGCTTACGAGAGTGCCCGGATTTACAAGGAAAAGACCAAGCTTTTTCATGACAAGATGATTTCTCGTAAAAGCTTCATCGTGGGACAAAAAGTCCTTTTATATCATTCTCGCCTTAAACTATTTCCTGGAAAGTTAAGGTCCCGTTGGATTGGACCATATGTTGTTACTAATGTTTTTCCTCATGGTGAAGTTGAAATTACTAGTCTTAGAGACAATTCGGTTTCCAAAGTCAACGGCCATAGATTGAAGCCATACTATGAGAACATCGCTTATGTGAATTTGGATGAACTTTCATTTGGAGATGCACTCCCTTTGGAGGAGTAATGTGCCGCAAGAGCTAAGTCGGGCCGTCGACTTTAAAACAAGCGCTTAATGGGAGGCAACCCATAGGTTTTGTATTTCTTATTTTTTTATCTTTTTGTTATTTCTTTTTCTTGTTCCATATCATGTTAAAATTTCCCACCTTGACTTTACTAGGAGGATTCAATTACATTGAGGACAATGTAAGGTTTAAGTGTGGGGGAGTGGTTACGCATGTTTATTAAAAAAATTACAAAAAAATTAAAAAAGTTTAAAAAAAAAAAAAAGTTTTACTTAAAACTCCAACTTTTAAAGATTTTAGAGTCACTAGCATACTTCTAGGTATGTTTACATAGAGATTTTGACCGACATAATTGAACTTGGAAATGTTAGAGAACTACATTCGGATTTCTTGTTTGTTAGAGTGTTAAATAATGGATTTAATCATGCCGGTGATGCGAATTTGGTGCAGGGAGAAATGCATTATTAGAGTTGCTGATCAATCATTAGTGGAGACTACCCGTATTCATATCATGTGAGGCACCGACCAGAAATTTTCCGTCTACTAAAGAGCTTTCTTTTGAGTGTGTGTCACCGTAAGTAAATTCCGGGTAGAATGGTGAGCTACCCAACCTCCCACCAATAGAAGCACTACTCTTTGATCTCTTGAGTGCTAATTTTGTCAATCATGAAGGGTGACGTCTATAGATGAAAGCTTCCTTCTTGTAGTTCGATTTGCAGTTAGCACCATCCTCTCTCTCGACAACAACGGATCCATAGAAACACCATCATCATCAACAAGGAGCGACATCAAAATCTACAAGGAAAGTTGGAAAAGTTTAAGGTTTACAAGCAACGGAACGAGAAAAAGAGCAAATTTCATATTCAAGTAAAGCAACATACAAATGAGCGGATTTTACATATATGTTGAGGACTTACAATACAATGAGGTAATTTTATATCCAAGTATGAAGACTTATTCATGAAAGCGAAGAAAATTAAAAGGTGAGAATTTTTGAAGTTTATGATTTCAAGACGATACAAGTTGTGAAGAATCAAGCGGTAAAATACTTCTCCCACGGCCATGGTTTATTTTCATGGTTGTATTTAATTTCTCTTGTTTCAATTCAAAAAAACAAAAAAACAAAAAAAAAAAAAAAAAAAAAAAATGAAAAAAAGAAAAGAAGAAAAAAAAAAGAGACAAGAGAAATATTTGTTTTGTTTTTATTTGAATGAGCCGTGGGGAAGGAAAAACTATAAGGAAGTTTCAAGCGACAAGGATTTTTAAGGTACAAGAGTTAAAAATTGTCAAGGATTTATGAAATTCGAGGGTTTATCACTGATGTGACTCAATAATGTTGTAGAAAGTGGTAGTAAGGTTGTCGTTCACTCGGACTTGATGAAATCGATCTTAGGATTTAATAAAGAAAAATAGTAAAAATACAGAATCTATACAATTTATGTCACAAGACGGAGAGAGTTCTTGGGATTCGAGATTCCGCCAAACTCATAACAAAAGGTTCAAATATTAATTCTTTTAACAATTATAGCTCAACAAATAAAAACATGGACTCTTATTTTTGCCAAAGTTGATTCTCAAAATATTAGTTATAAATCGTAAGCATGGGACATCAAACATTTAAGCAAGCATGACCCATCTAATAAAATAATAACTAATTTAATCAAATCATAATTCAATTTTTAATCAGTGCAAAAGTCATGAAAAGAATTAATTAAAATTACCCATGTATGAAGTTCGTCTTCCTCCGTCGCCCCAGTGATGGGTTCTAGCTCATTATGTTGGAAACGCGCTCAAAATTCATTATTATTGCTCAAAAATGGTGTACAAATGATGAAATGGAGAAAATGATAAAATCGGGTGTTTGCAACGATTATAAGTGTTGCAAACACTGTTACAAAGAAGGTTAAAACCGTTACTGCTTTTAAGTCTGCCTCCGTATTGCGACCCACGCCTAAGTGTCGTTGTCACTGTTGATAAACGACTGTCTTCAGAAGTGTAATGTTCTTCGTGTTCTTCCTTCACAGCAGCAGCAGCAGAATTGTGTAACTCGATTTTTCTGGCTCTGTGGTTGCTCCAAACTCTCTCTAACTCTCCATAATCCTTCCCTGAGTCCCAGCCAACCTTTTTATACTCGACAGCGGCAAAATATCACATTATAATTGCGTATAATCCTCCCATCACTCGGCAGTGAAGAAAATATATTTTCTTTCTATTTTTGTTTCCTGCACGCGCCTGCCAGCTGAAATATATCCTTGTTTATCTCTTACACGCTCCTGGTGGTTGCTCGAGCCAATAATCAAGCACATAACACGTTCAAAAAACTTCAAAACCCAAGAAGACCCGTGTACGTGTAAGTTTGCTCTGTTTGCTTCTCGCGGCAATTCTAGCCCAACTGGATCGAAACCAACTCCTATATCATCCCTGTCTAGCCCATAGAAGGGTACCCAAACAATTCCAGCCCTTTAGTCTCCTTTAATCGCCTCCAAAATCCAAACCCTAAAACTGCTGGGTGAGTTTGCATGAGTTCCCCCAAAACTGAATTTTGAAATGGAGAAGATGAAGTCCCCTATCCTGTTATAGGGTGCGAATAGCAGTGCCTCCTTGGGGGTGCCCCTTAGCAAATGGGTTACCCCTTATCCAAAGACGAGAGTCCGAATATCAAATGTCCTCCGGGGTGTTCGCGCAACTTTTCGAGCCGATTTTTCCAAAAATACCTAAAAATGCATAAAAACACAATATTAGTACAAAAATCGAGTTCCAACAATACCAGCACTGAGGACAATTCAGACACAAAAAATGTGTCTATCAATCACCAATAGTTGAAACCGAAGACCAAGAAGATAAAGACGAGGAGCGGAAGACGTTTCTATTGGATGCCGTGAGAGTGGTGTTATCATAATTAGCGATCGGATGTGAAGGTGAGTAAGTAATCTCATCCTCGATAATAAATGGTTGATTTCCTTTCGTAGAGATCGTCAGAAAAATGGTTTTTCAAAATATTAAAAGATGTGGGTTTTTAAAAATATTTCGGAAGTTGTCCTTCCCACCATTCAACGTGTTGCAGGATTTCTCTCTTCAATCCTACCTGCACACATGTGAGAACCATAAAAAAGCCGTCTTTTTGAGTGCAATTATCATAAAATCCTTTTTGGTGAGGCAGAAGTCGAGGCGAAATGCTTATTGATCGTTTCTCAAACACGCGTTCTCTCATTATGGTGTGGTTATTTCTCACTCAACATTTAAGAATGAGAATATGTTCTTTAGTATTTCTAACTTCTTATTACTAGCATGCAGAAACTCTATGTCCTCCTAACTCTTTGGATGTTTGGGACGCTTGAACGCTTTGAAGTTGTGAGTTTTTAGTTTGATTTGCTCGAGGACTAGCAAAGTCTAAGTGCGGGGGAATTTGATAGGTGTAGAATACACCTAATTTACTATCTAGTAGTCTATGCTTTCTTTGCTATTTTACTTGTAAATTATGTATTTTACACGTGTTTTTGAGTTATTAGGTACTCGGAGTCACACGGAGGAAAAGAAGAATAAATGATCCAAATTGAAAAAAAAAAAAGGGCAGGATTGTCATTTCACAGGAAAACACTATCGGGAGACGAGCCACGGTTAAATGGCAACTCTTTCATAGGAGTGCTAAATACAGGCCAGCTGAAGTTAAGGGGTAACTACATGTTAGGGGATGTCATCACTGGGTAGCCCTTATCCAGAAAACGTTTGTGTTGTTAACACCCAATCTGGGTGGCTCTATTCGTGGGGCATCAATATCCTAATTATCCTCTACAACCCTAAATCGAAGTTTGCTTCTCAATCATTGTACACTGAAATGAGAAGAGAAAAGACTGCTGCTAAAGATCGAGATTCAGAGAGAATTGAGAGACGGAATTGAAGCTGCAATTGAGGGAGGTAAGTTCTGCTGTGAAATACGAGGATGGATTTGGGTTCGTCTTTCTCAAAGAAGAACAGTTGTTTGATGCAAGATTCAGATGGAAATCGGGAGTCTGCTGGTTACGATCAAAGTCAGGGTTGATGATGGAAGAGAAGCTGTTGTTGTTGATTATGGATTCGATCGGTGAGACTCAGGGTTTAGCTGGATAAATTGATGGAGAAATTAAAAATGGTGTTGATGTGATTTTAGGGTTTGTGCAATTGAAGAACTGCTGCTGTTATCCGAGAGAGAAATTGAGAGATTGAAGAGCTCGTTCCTGCTTCTATGGGTATGTGGATTGATGAACAAACAATGAGTATTGATTAGGGTTTGTGACACAGCTTGAATTATGAAATGTTGATGCTGTTAGAATTGCAGAAGAGGAATGGGGGATTCAAGGGTTTTGAGCATTGAGAAGCAGCTGTTAGTGGTTAGATTGAGAAAGTGTGGTGGTCTCTGAGTAAGAATGAGGAGATGGGAATCAAGGAGGAAGTAATGCTGCTGCAGCTGATTCAAGAGCAAAAGATGGTACTGAATTTGCAATGGAATTGCAGGTGAAGATCAGTAATGGAATTGCAGGGAAATAATTGGAACCCTGCTGCAGAGTGGGGTGAGAAATTGAAATGGAGAAGAAAGGGTTTCTGGTAATTGCTTTGGATTATGAGAGGAAGATGCAGTATGTGATGATTATGATTGCAAGGAATGGGTTCAGTGAATGATGAGCACTGGTGAGTTGAGGTAGTGAATTGCGCAGCTGCAGTTCAAGTTACAGGGAAGATTGAAGTGGCTAAATGAGAAATAAAATCAGGGTATGAGGTTGGTGGTAGGTTGGATATAAAGAACTGGAATCACTACAACAGATAGAGATGAATTGAAGAAGATTGAGCAGATGTTGTAGTAGCTGGGGTTTGTGGAATTGAAAACAAGGAAGAAGAAGAATGGGTTTGGTGGTTGTTCTGTGGAATTGTTGCAGTCTGACATGACATATTGAAATGGTGATGATGCAGACAAGATGGGGAGTGGTTTATGGCTTGTTGTCTTTGTTACACGGGAAATGTGAGTTGTGTGAGGCTGCAAAATGGTGTTCTGTATGTTAATACTAGAGCAAGAGGAAATTGGTATGAATGTGTTAGATGTATGCTTAGGTGTGTTACAGGTGAAGAGAATGGCCTGAAAAATTGGCCTGGGAAGTCCTGTAAACAATCAGAACTCGGCCGGTTTTTCACTCCCGCGAGTTGACTCAGTACCGGCGATGACCGATCCAGACGATCCCGGTGACCGATCCAGAATGAGTTCGAAGAGCCGATCCGACCCAGCGAATCAGCCAACTCAGAAGCCGACTAAGAAGCTGACTAAGCTAACTCGTCCTCCTTTGACTTTGACTGACGGTTTGACCTTTGACCGTTAGTCCTAACTGTGGACCGGACGGAATATTCCATTGACGGAGAAATTTTCAGGTGGCCGGCGGTGACGGATTCCGGTCAAATTCCGGCCATAATACCAGTTTTCTGGCGAGCCAAAAATTCCAGAATTTTCTGTGGACTTCTCTCATGGGTGTGAAGACTTGGGCTAGGAATTGGATGGAGAATTTGGCTCAAATTTGGAAAGAGAAGATGGAAGAAGAGAAAGACTTGAATTTGGAAATTCAATTGCTAAAGGAAAAGGGTTCTATTCCTTGGAAGATTTGGAGAATATTGAAGCCTATAAATAGAGAAGTTTTCTACATCTTTTACACACCTCTCTACACACACATCACTTGTGTTTTTGATAGCTTTTGAAAATTCTTGTTTTTAATTATTTGTGTGAACTCTTGAAAAATTCTCCTTTTAATTATTATTTGTGTGAATTTCAAAAACATGAGTAGCTAATTTTATTATTGATTGAGGATGAATTCCTAGTTCTTAACATATGATTTAAGTTTTTTGTTTTCAATTCTATCTTGAAGTTTTTCACATGATTATCGTTTGTTTTTACTAATAGGAATGATCTTAAAGACATTCATGATTGATTGATAGATTGTTTGGGTGGCCAACTAAATTGATTTGTTAATTTGATCTAAAGCTACTGAAAGTTAGGGGATAAGTAATCGTTTCTTGACTCTTTACATAAGTAGCAAACACGAGACCTTGCGGAGGGATTCCGTGGAGCAATTGTGTGTGAAAACAACGTTAGCAAGTAGACCTTGATCTAAGAGTCTAACTACTAATATTAACCTAATAAGTTCATAAATCTTAATGCGTTTATTTAAATTACATCTAGAGTGATCTACTACTAGGTGGTTTGGTAAATAGAATCCGGTAGTCGAGAACTTCCGTATCCGGTGATACAAGGGATTTAGGGGTTTAGCACTGATCTAGATGCTTTACCTACGGTTGGTGATAATTTGTGACTAATAACAAGTAGAAAAGAACATAACTTGATTCATTGTTTTGCAACAAAGAATGATTCCTTGATCTTGTCTCTCTTATTGCTTTCAAATTTATTTTTTAATTGCTTTGCTTATTTTCTTTTGCTTTTTACACCCCCCTTTCGTGATAATTTTTACAACTAGAATCTCTTGCTCCTCGTGGGAACGAACTTGACTTCCATTATATTATTTTTAATTGAGTGGAAATATTAATTAATTTGATTGCACCTACGACACGCATCAGTACTTCCTCCTGTAATCAATAAGTATGCCAACCAAGGAGATTCTTTAGTGCCTTCCAAGGTTCTGCGTAGATAGTTAGGGTCTGGAGTGTAAAGGTTTTGTGGGTACACCTCTGGTAAACCCTCCCGAGACTATAACTCGGCCACTAGGGCCACCTAGGGGTTTAAAGGCTTGTTGCATACGCTATATGCAATCGACGATGCATGCGACAGTGAGTTAGGATTTTATTTTATTTTTGCTTGAGGACTAGCAAATAATAAGTTTGGGGGTATTTGATAGACACATTTTTGTGTCTGATTTAATCTCAATTGTATATTTTGTTAGTGCTCGATTTTATATTTATTATGGCTTTTTGTGTCTTTGTAGGTGTTTTTGGAGAAATACACTTGTGCGGAGAAATTGGCTCAAAAAGTGGAATTTGCGCACCCAGAAGACGCGTGCTATTCGGACCCCTCAAATGGATAAGGGGCACCCAGATGATAAGGGGTAACCCCACATGGCAACTACTATTGGCACACCGGGTCTGGATAGGGGGAGGTTATCTTCTACTTTTGAAAAATGTTTTTGGCTGGAAAACTAGTGGCAGCGAAGTGCAGATTAGGGTTGGATTTTTGAATGGGTATTAACGAGATTCAATCACCAGATTTTAATGGGATGGACTTGAATTAACTAAACATGCCTGGTATGATGTTTTTAATTGAATAACTTGGGCTGGATAATCCGGATTTCGTTAAACAGGGAAAGATAGTTCTCGGTTTGAATAGGGAAGGTTTTGTGTGAGATTAACTCAGGATTTCTCACAGATTTTGGATAGTTTGGGCCTGGTCTGGTCAAACAGGGATGGTATAGGATTTAGATACGCAGAAAAACAAGTTTACATGCATATCTAGGCGAATCAGGGAGTAGCTTATATCGGGTTTTGATATTTTATGGAAAGATACGTGAAGAAGAGGAAAGAATCTCTTTTGTGAGATTTGATTCAATCACAGAGAGAGTTTGGACAGCCTGGATTGACTGAGGAGACGCGTAAAGAAGCTAAAAGTGAGTTTTTCTCGTGACCTGTGGAGGAAGAAAAATCGGAAACTTTCATGTGAGGAAAAAAAAAAGATTTATCGAGTTATAATCGGCCGTGGTGGATATATAAGGAGGTGAGAGTCCAAATAAGAGAGAATGGAGAGTTTTGGGTAGAGCAGAGGCAGAAAATCACGCTGCAGGAGGAGTTGCGACGAAGCGAGTGTAGAAGAAGAAGAAGAGTTAAGGCGATTTATTAAAAGAAGTGTCGTTCTCAAGAACACGAAGAACAGACACATACAGACAATCTTTTATACTGCTACACATATGATTTATCATTTTCTATAACAGTTCCTATTGCAACAAGTCTCTGTAACAGTCAGTTTGTAACGCCAATAAAACGTTGCGAACTGTCTGCTTTATTAGTTTTCTCTTGTTTTTCACCCTTTGGAGCTATGAACACCTATTTTGAGCACGTGAATAATATGAGGAGATAAACCCCATCACTTGGACAATGGAAGAAGCCATTCTTTACGCATGTGGTAATTCTATTTAATTCTTTTATGACTTTTGCACCATTTTAAATTGATTTATGATTTTTCTTGATTATTTGTGATTTTGTCTGATGGTGTATGCTTAGTCTAAGAACTTTTGATACATCATGCTTATGATTTACATCTAATATTTTATGAAATCTACTTTTGGCAAAGAAAGAGTCAATATTTGTTATCTTATAAGCTATAATTGTCTAGAATTAATAGTTGAACCACATGAATATAAGAATTGGTAAAATCCTGAGTCTCAGTACCTCTCGATACCAGTGACAACTTTTTGTATATATTTTCTTTGTTTTTAGTGTTTTCTATTTTTAAGTCTGAAATCGAATCTCATCAAGTCCGAGTTGAACAAACTTTTACTACCACTTTACAACAACTAAAAAATTACATCAGTTTGCCAAAGAACACTATAACATCTTTCAATCATTTGCAAGCTACATTTTTAGGGGCGCATATTAGTAACAATTCCTCGCGACCTGGCATTGAAGATGTATTTGGGTTAAAGCAAAGGGTTGGCGAAAGTCTGAAACATCTAACCATGAGATGGAAGACAATGTGTAGTGATATGGCTGGTCGTGTGGATGAGAGATACCTCATTCTATTATTCATCAACGCTATGTTCGCAACCAATCTTTATACATTCAAATTTTGAGTTAAGAATACGATCACAATGGCGAGTTGCGAGAATTACGGGAGGAGTATATTGCTCTTGAGGAAAAGAAAAATGAGATGGAATCATACCCAGTTGCGAACACAATTTCAAAAGCAGCGAATGCAAGTTTGTTACCTAAGTTGATAAATACAGTGGCGAGCACTTCGCAAGGACAACAAGGGAGGATAATGGAAGATAGTCAGCAGAAACTAGTAGCTATGGGAAGTCGTGATCAAGAAGAATTCGAGAGAGAAAGAAACTTCTATAGCCGTGGTGGAAATAACAAAATTCAAAGACTTGATCAGCCACAAGAAACTTATGGAGGACAGAGGCAAAACCGTCACAGAGGACGGGGAAGTCATAAGATAATATGGGAAGAAATCAAAATGCCACCACTAAATGCTAGTGTGGAGAAAATATGGGAAGCTATAATTTTGATGGAAAACATACCCGCGCCATGGAACATGGGAAGTGAACCACCTCCAAGCGACAGAAGTCATGAATTTTGCTCTTATCACCATTTTCATGGACACTCAACAAATGATTGCAGGAATATAAAAAGAATCATTCTCAGAATGATAGATCAAGGAAACTAAATCATTTTCTAAAAAACCAAACTCAGTCTCAACCATTACCACCACCGCCAGAAATTCGCAGGGTAAATACAACAAAAGGAGGAGAAACATTTGTAATAGAAGTTGTAGCAAAGGCGAAGAATTTGTTTTGTCACTCTATTGTACATTCGTACAAAACGATTGAAGACTTTCCTGATAACACTCTCAGCAGGGTCTTCGCAAGAGATGCCGATGATAAAGAAATAATGAACATTGTGAAAGCATCGCCATTAAAAGAATGGCAAAAGCAGGTTATTTCTGTCACCGCAGAAGAAGTACCCGAGGATGGCAAGATGCACGATAACCCATTAGTGGTAAGGTTAGAGATTAACCCAAAACCTAGTGATGATGAAGATGATGAAGCTGAGAATACATGGGCAATCAACAGAATTTTAATCGATACTGGAAGTTCTGTGTATATTCTTTTTTATCATACTTATAAAACTATGGGTGGAAAAGATGAAGATCTAATACCTTCAACTTACAAGATCTATGGTTTTAATGGTACTGCCAATAAACCTAAAGGAGAAGTCAGCATGCGAATTCCACTGAAAGGGTTGTCCTCTGAAATTCTGTTATGTGTAGTCGATGTGGAATCGCCATACAACGCATTGATTGGACGACCTTGGTTACATGGGATTCTAGGTGTAGCATCGACTTTCCATTAGTGTATCAAGTTCCCTCATCCCAGTGGTATCGGCATAGTAAAAGGGGATTGGATTGAAGGAAAGAAATGTTATGAAATTGATATAGAATCTTGCGAAGAAGAAGAATTGGAAACACAACATCAAAGAAAAACAAAAAAGTGAAAGATTGATGGTAGATGCAATAGAACAGAGAGAAGAAGAAACGCTACGAAGCCAATGCATGTTGAAGATAAGAAGCGGCGAACATTTCGCAACAGATAAGAAAATAACTGAAAAATTCAAAAATACAGAGGAAGAAAGTAGCAGAAGTAAGAGACTTAAAGAATGAATGTACTTGTTGACTGCCAAAATAAAATTGGGAGGAGAAAGAAAAATATATGGTTGATTCGTTGCAAAAAAAAAAAAAAAAAATTAAAAACAAAGATGAGATTGCGAAAGAGCTGATATGCAGAAGAAGAAAATATATTTGATGAATGATAAAGATGAGATTGCGAAATTACAAAAGAACTTATATGAAGAAGAATTAACAAAATAATCAGACAGAGGCGAACCTACTATGGCGTACACCCTAGTTCGCGAAATCAAAATTTCGCAAGAGGCAAATGTAAGACCTAAAGTGCGTCATAGAAGGGGGCACCTATTGCATGGCTCAGTGAAAAGGTTATACCGCCCCTGGAACCTGAGTCATGGAGATTTGGGGTCAATAAATCCCATCCAAGAGAGATGCCTTAGATTTCCAACCTAAGCTAATGACTTAGATTGGACGACTGAGGGTCTCTTCTAAGGAGCGCAGCATCTGATCAAGGCGCCGAGGTACACGGTTGAGACAAGAGTGCCCGGGGCATCTGGAACTACCCTAGCCATTCTTTGCAAGTCTTGACGTATGCTGCACTCGGCCCGAAGAAAACCCCACTTAGGGCGCAGTCTCGTAACCATAAGCCCTATAGGCAAAAGGAATAAGAGGCTGCGAAAACAACTGGTTGTTGTTAAGACCGGATGGGAGGAGCCAACCTTGTATGGTAGAGGTACGCCTCCTTGAAGGGGCAACCAGGGGGAAGATAAGGGCGGCACCCTCTATTAGGGAGCTAATAAGTGTCTTAAGACGCAAATGTCATGAGGCTTTATTTTCGCAAGAAAATTTAGGCTTGTCTTATTTGTGCGACAATCCTGAAGAGGCAATAATACAAAAGAGAAAGATAAGACGAGATCAATGGGTCAGTACATGAAAGTGTAAAGACGTCCTGCGATTTCGTCGCAACACGGTAATGTCATGGGGCCTTATGTTCGCAAGAATATTTAGACCTGTCATATTGTCGCATGAAAAACATCCTGCAGAGGCAACAATACTAGAGAAATGATAATACAAGATCAATGGGTTTTTGCATGCAAGTGCAAAGACGTCCTGCGATTTTGTCGCAATGACAAGAGGTGGCACAATAAGACCTTTAACTAGGAAGGAAAAATAAGACCACATAAGAGAAAAAGAACAAATAAAATCTTGGAAGCAACCAAGAAATACCTACTTGCGAAAATTCAATAGAAACAGCTGCGAGACTGAGGCATGTCATTATTCAAAGGTAACTTGCTTAATCTTTCATTTGAATGCAAATAATAGAGGCAAGTATGGGAATGTATAGAATAAGAACATGTTATTTGTCTTCATATGATAGATTTACGCACTCATAAAATGAAAGGTTGATAATATATTGATCAATTATATTGCAAAAAAGAATTGCTTTTTAAATATGTGCAGAAAGGAACAAAAGATAGAACTTGCACTTGAAGATTCAATAAGTTTGTAGCAAAAGATTACAAAGATTGGAGATTAAAAGAATGAATGTACAGATATTACAAAAAGAGAAAGAAGGAAACAAAATTATTTCTTGTGTGACTCCTCTTCTTCATCGTCTTCATCAGATACTTCTTCTTCTTCGCCTCTATCAGATTCTTCTTCTTCACTAACATCACTGTCAGAGATATCATGAGGAGGCACATTCTTGGGGATTTCTTCTAGGAGGCAAGGATATACAGAATGAGGGATATTGTTATCATCGCAGACCGTCTTAATAGTTTGATTGCGAAAAAGAATAGCATCATTCTTAAAATTTGCAACTGTAATCTTTAGTTGACTCTTCAGTCTAGAATATTTATCATCTCGAGAAGAAAGATTCTTTGCGATCTGCTCCTTCTCAGACTCAAGTTCTTAAATCCTTTTGAGAAATCTCTCTACATCTCCTGTGAACATATGATAGTGAATCAGCAACTTGATGACAATTTTATGGAAGACAAACGGTTAAATAAAGAAGAATAATTAACAACCTTGTCTGTCAGAAATCATTTCCCTAACCAAGGCCATATGCTCAGCTTGAAGACTAACGTTAACACCTAAGTTATTTCTGGCGTCATCCAGAATTTTCGCAGCCCAAGCAAATTCATCATCATTATTTATGAGAAGAAGGGAGCGACTTTTATTCTCTTTCGCCAAGAACAACATTTTTGCGGTTAGATTCGTCTCGTTCAATTTGAACCTCAAGAAGAGTCTTTTGGAATTTTGCTAACGCTTGAGCACCTTGTCTAGCGATGCGATCTTTATCATCTATGAGATCTCTGATCTTGGCTCTTAAAACATTAATTTCCTCTTTAGAATTAAGATATAAACGCTTAAATTGGTTGGCTAAACCCAAGATGGATCTATGGTCAATTTCTAAGAGGCGAAATTTGGATCTGAGTTCATTTATGGGAAGAGAGTTTATCTTGTCATTTGAAAAACTATTTAAGGAATTATTAAGGTGTTCGAGGAGGGTATTATTATCCATAGAATTGGGGAATGTGTGAAGAAGAATGGCTTCATCAGAAAGATTATAAACGTTTGCGAAAATGATAAGTTAGATAAGGGGGGATAATGATAAAATAAAATAAAGGAAAAATGAAAAATTTCATACCTTAAAGTTGATTATTGGCATCTTGAAGACTAGATATTTTGTTCTTCTGAGAAGAAGAATCAATTTATAATTGTTTGTTCTTCTCACGAAGATCCACAGCTTCAGCCTCTAGTCCTTCAATTCTTTGGCGAAATTGAAGATTCTTCTTTTCAAGGATCTTACGTCTTTTCTCCAAATCTGAGGCAACAACGAAAGAAGCCTTCCCAGTCTGCGAAAGAAATTGAAGAAATTATCAAGATATAATTCTAAATCATAACTATGAAAAGATAGAGAAATAAAGGCATACCAAAATACCAAGAGAATTCAGAAAGCTAGGAGTAACTGATCTAGAGACTCCATGAAGAGAATCATCACCCTCTAGTAAAGGAGCATCGCAGATACTCGCAAGGGATTTGCATGTACTAGAAAGACGATCATCCCCAATCCCTTGCATGGAGTCAGAGAAGATATAGATAGTTGTGCCATAGAAGATTCAGGCGGAAAATCTTCCCTTGCGAAGGAACTATCATTATCATCATCATCGTCGGAACTTTCATTAGGCTATGGATTTGAAGGAGAAGGAGAATGAACTTTTCGTTTCTTTAAAGGTGGAGCAACAGGTTTCTCCTTGCGAAGAGAACCTTTACCTTTGCCTTTGATCTTCACAAGTTTAGAACTTTCTTCTTCTTCAACAACCTCAACGCCAACCTTCGCACACGAATGAAGATAAGAAACAGAGGCAACAATATTGTTAAAAATTATAAAAGAAAGTATTTCTTACTTCATCCGTGATCGAACGGAGCGCCGCTAGGGTACTTGCCTTAGCGGTTCTTTTGTAGCTTCTTTTTAGCTTGGTAAATCGAAAATTTCGCAAGATTATTAGGTATAAAAAGGAGTAAAATTATAAACGAGCGAAATTTAAGAAATATACCTCTTTCGCTTTCTCGGGCCAATTAAATATCCAAGGTTGATAATTGGCGAGATTCGCAGGAAGCACATGTGAACCTGAAATATAAGGTCCTTTCAAAACCAGCGGAAAGATGCACCATCTGTCGTCTTTAGAGTGACGAGGAATATTGTTCTTTCCAGAATGCCAGTCGATGTCTTGCATAAGTACTTTGTCGCTGGCAACATTTTCTCTCCTTTTCAAGCGAGCACCCCAACGAGTTTTATCATTCTTCATGTTTATTACTTCATAGTTTTCGAAGAAGCTATCTACTGTATATTTTTCGGCGAATATCTCTAAGTCCTCAAATTCAGGATCTCTGACTTCTTTTGGGTAAAGAGATCCTTTACCAAAGACCACGGTTGGCGAACTCAAGCATTAAGCGGATACAATCCCCACTCAATTGGTAGATGGCTCGCGAGAATTTCGCATGAGCAAGAATTTCATAAAATAAGGGAAGATCAGGATCATAGAGAGGAATGGGAAGGTCAGCGAGTGATGAGTGCCAAATAGTGCATATTTATACACCTTTTTATTGGCATTTTACTCATCTTTTGCGCTTAGAAATCAGATATTATCCCAGATTCTGTATTTTATTTGTTTTCAAGAATAAATATTTGTATTAATTAATTTTGTGTTTTTAGGTAATAAATAAAGCTCGGGGAATCGAGGAGCCAAAAGAGCGAAGAATTGGAGTCGAGCATCTATGGAGAAGAAAGCCGAAGCCCGCACGCGCAACAGTTGCAACCCAACAAGTAGCAACTCATCTACAAGACATGGGCCCAAGCTATCCATCTCCGACCCGTGACCCGGATCCGAGTCCATCATTCCTGAGCCGTTAAGATCTTCACTCGCCACATCCTACGCTCGCTCGGCCTTGCACATCAACGTTTGATGCTCTCGCTCAACAGCAGAATCACCAGCTTATATCCTGAGCCGTTCAGATTTCTATCAGCTCCATCCTACGCTCGCTCGGCCCGTCTCATCTTCTATCGCTATACCCGCCTCACACTGAAGAACCCTATATCTTCACCTATCGAACCAAAACCCTACTCATTCTTTCTCTTTCTTCCTCTTCTCCCTCACCGCGACAGAGCGGAGCTCGCTCTTTACCTCCATCTCCATCCCCCGTCGCACCACCTCCATCATCTCTTCCCGACACACCCTCACCACCATCTCTTGTCGGTACAACGGATCGCTTCAACAACTCCTCCATCACCCTAGTTCTAGTCATCTTTACCCATAGCTTCTTCTAACTTAGAGGCTAGGGTTGAGATAGCTAGACTTAGGGTTTTCTCTAACAAGCAACATCAAGGGAGTCAGAGAGCCGCACAATCAGTGAAGGGATGAATCAGAGAGTATGGGTGAGAGTATTTAGTTTATTTTTCGAATTAAAAAGAAATTAGGGTTTGGTATTTTAGGGTTTGCTGTGCATGTATAAATAGATGATGTAGAAGTTATTTTTGTTCATGCCTGGACTAGCCAGTGCTTCAATTAGGGTTAATTTGTAGTTTGTTTATTTTCTTGATGCTTTAATTTAAATTACTAGGGTTTGAGATGAAACCCTAGCTTATCACTGTGTGTTTCTTCATGAACTGTTCTTGAGTGCTTAACTATTTTCTAGATAGAATTAATCTCAGTGTGATAACACTTTGCTCTCACAGTGCATGCCAATGCCATGGATGCACTGTAGTTTGATTCCCTCTGTGTTGTTTATGCTCCAACCCAAGCTTAATGAATTTATTATGATCCTCAGATTATTTGTACTCTAATCAGACAGGTAATACTTTGGAAATATACTTTAGTTGTGATTAACCTGTCAAGCGGAGAAACACTTTAGGTTTAAGGCAGACTTGACACCTCGCCTTTATCTAGCATAAGAACAAGAGTAATATCATGAGTTGAAGACACAGTGTAGGTTAGTGGTGGATTTGCAGCCCTAGTATCACCTTTTTGTCACTGTCTATACCTTAGTTTAGGTTCATTTCACTTCAATTAGCCGTATCGGCACAAAACCCCTGTTGTCACATTACATTCCTTAGAATTCAGTCAAGTAAGCCTAGAGATCAACTAGAGCACCACAAGTCTCTGTGGTTCGACTCGTATTTGCCCTGTGCTTCATAACAGACACCGTGCACTTGCGGTTATCACCGTAGGCCATAAAAATATACACCTTTAGAGGCCTACCAAGTTTTTGGCGCCGTTGCCGGGGACTTGGCGTGTGCTACCCTGATTTATTGGCTGTTCTTTACTGCTTTTCACCCTGTACATATTCATTTTGCACTTTTGCTTTTGGTCTCTTCTTAGTATAACTTAGCTTAACCACTGTCTTTATTTTGCATTTCTGCACTTGTTATTCTATTTGTTATTACATCAATACATCTGTAATTGTCATTCTGTTCTTGTTGAACTTAGCGTAACTTGTAGTGTAGTTTGTATTGCTTCTTATCCCTGCATTGTAGTTAATCTTCATTGTATATTTACTCATCTGCATAATTACTTATTTGCATTCTTTCTCTCTGTGGCTTGAGCTGTCAATAGCTCAGCTGCATCAGCTGCTGTGCTGCATTATTGTCTTGCTTTGTACTTACATATCCTGAGAACTAAAAATTTCTCTTGAGCTAGCAGGTGCTGCTGCGCTACTGAGCCAACCAAAGGAAGGCAAGGAAAAGCTCAAGTTTGAGCTTAGCCTGTGATTGAACTATAATTGACCCTTGCATTGCTTTGTGAGTGAGGTGCTGCTGAGCAACTGAGCCAACCCAAGGCAGACCACAGTGCTGCAGACTTGAGGTTAGTATCTGAGCATTATACTGCCCTGAGAATAAGGTAAACCTAAACTTCCCCGTATGCCACGAAAATTGTGCTTGTGTGCCTAGTGAGTCATCTGCCTTGTGCATTGCTTTGTGCCTAGTGCATTGATCAGTGAACTCTTGGCCAATACAAGGCCTGGACTGTAACCCTTAACTCCCACTGCCCTGTGCACAGCTCCAGCCCCCTGAAGCTGTTGAGCTTGTGCTGTCACTTGAAATGCCAGGCTAGCTGCAAACCTCAGCAGAAGTCAACTGAGTGAGTTGACACAATTGTCCTGTACCTGACCTGTGCATGAGCTTGTGCTAGCTACTCTGCTGCTTTAACCTGTGCATTATGAGCATAACCTTGCTTGAGCATAGCTTGTATCACTCTTGGCCTGATTGTATGAAAATAAGATGCCTTGAGCCAAGCTCCAGCCCCTGCAGCTGTTGAGCTTGAGCTATAAATTGGATAACCAGCTTAGCCACACAGCTGCCCTGAGCCATGTTACTATCTGCAATCTTTGCATAGACCACCAAGTTTTGAGCTGCCATTCTCCAGCCCCTGTAGCTGTGAGTGTGAATAGCAATCCTGTGACCCAAGCTGTGTTGCTATCAATTTGTGAATGCTGAGAAACCAAGCTGTGCTGTGTACAACCTTTGCTTACACTGCCAGTTTTTGCACTCAGACCTGTGGGTGCTCATTTGCCAATTTGTGACTGAGCCTGTGCATAAGCTGCTCAGGTTTCCTTGTATTGTTCTTGCTCTGGGCAACTCAATTTGTGTATACAACCTGCACAAAAACAACCTGGGCTGAACATAGCTGAAGCCCACCTAAGCTGCCCACAACCTGGGCTGTAATCCTGCCAAGCCCAACCTACAAACTGTGTTGGGCTGTTTCTGCCTAAGCTAAACTGCTGGGCTTAAACGAAACTGAGCCCACAGTTCCACTAGACTCACCCAAGCTGGGCTGTGCTGTTTTCACATCCTGGGCTTCAAACAACAAATCCCAACAAACCAAAACTCACTAAAACCAAATTGAGCCCACAGCAACCTGGGCTTCCCACATAAACCAAAGCTCCCAACAAAACCAAATGAATCCCATTGAAACCAAATCCCAATAAACCAAAGCCCACATAAACCAAACTAAATTTTGAGTTCAATTTGAGTACTAAATCATGACAGGATTTTGGTCTGCATCTGGGGATGGAAACAAATCCCTTAGAGAGCGTGCTTACGGGCACGCTTCACAGGATGAACTCCCCACATACCATAGTGATTTTAGGGAATTTTATGAGCCTTCTCAGGGCCCTGACCTCACATACCCTAATCACTATGACCACATGCATCATCCACCACAGGTTGAAAATGAACACTTTCCTCATACCCAGTCATCACTTCTAGATCAATTAGAAGCTCAAGTTTCTTCTTTAGAAAGGCAATTTGTCAAATCTAATTCCTCTAGGCAATATGAAATTTATGCATGTACCTTATGTGGTGGCTTAGACCACCCTGCTGAGTACTGTTATATTTTGCATGATTTTAGGCATTCTAGGGAAAGCCATGATAATCAAATGTACGAATTGTCTAGAAGTGACTATGACCATGCACACATGCATCATTCACCACAGTGGGGAGATGAACAATTTTATACTCCCCCAACTCCTAGTTTGCAATCAATAATGGAAACACTCATGGAGCAAAATGCTAGGCTTGAAATGAATGCAATGCATGACCATCAACATAGCAACATGTATGAATTTCCCTTCTCTAGTGAACCTCATGCACAACCATACAATGAATATCCATATGAGGAATGCATACCCACTAGTGAAGACTCTCCTTCAATAGAACAACTCAAGATGATTCT
The DNA here is from genome assembly GCA_023531295.1 of Papaver armeniacum. Lineage (NCBI taxonomy): Eukaryota > Viridiplantae > Streptophyta > Magnoliopsida > Ranunculales > Papaveraceae > Papaver > Papaver armeniacum. Next base: position 146,496 of record JAJJWW010000883.1, read on the forward strand.
TCAAAGGAACCTGATTGAGTTACAAAATGATAGGATTGAAAATAGTGTTTCTAGTCTTACTCATGCAACTAACATTGAATACGAACCTAATCCAGAGGTAGATGAGTATACTAAAAATACTACAATTTTGAATGGAGAAATGAATTCTTGCTATGATGATGATGATGAATATGAAGAGCATGTGTATTTTGAAAATGTAGTAGAATCTTTAGGTTCAGAGACATTAAGTGTCTCTTCTGTGAACCCCATGAATGATGCTTCTTCTAATATTCATATATGTGATGATGATGTGGAACCTGTGCAATTATCCTGTGAAAATGAACATGATTTACCCTCTTCTGACTTTAGGAAAGTGTGTGATGGTACAAATGATCTTATACATGAAAACAACTTAGATATACCTAACCTCTCTCCTGAGTCACAAATTGAAACTCTTCCACCAAACCTAGGTGTAGTTTGTCACAAAATTGCAAAACCAACTTTTCTAAAAATGCCTAACTTAGGCCTAGAGCTTTGTGCTTCCCAAGTCCTCTTGGACTATTTTGCATCAAAGTATAACACTCTTAAGGAGCCACGGTTGGAATATGTATGTCACTTTTGTAATTAGCAAAACTCATTTTGAGTTAGACCTTTTGCATGATGTACCTTTAAAATTGCAAGATTTTGTGCTCAAAAAACACACCCGTTCACAAGTTTAGGTTTGGGAAACTCATTCACATACACAGTCTTACTTGCACTCTCATATTATATTTGTGTAAGGCTGTTGTTGTTTGTACATATTTTCTATTGGGTTGATCCTCAACTCTTTAGATTGTTAGTTTATGGTGAATTTTCATTGTATATATCCAGTAGGACTTGTTAAATTTTCTTTTCTTGAATCGGTTGAGTCTTCTTGCACATATATTATGCTAATCCGATATGATCTCCACGTAGAATGTTGGATTCTAGCCTTGAATAGTGAAGCTCTAACCGTGCTCCCGCCGACATCCGGTAATCTCTTCCCTTTTCTCTTCTCAGCATAGTTCTCTCGGTATGTGACTGTTTAAATTTTTTCTATATGTAGACACATTGAGGACAATGTTTGATTTAGGTTTGGGGGTGCATTTGCATATAGAGTTTTTAGTCTTTTTAATCTTTTATTTTCAAAAAAAAAAAAAAAAAAAAAAAAAAAAAAAAAAAAACTCTTTTTGTAAAAACCTCCAACTTTTAGAGATTTTAGAGTCACTAGCATGCTTCTAGCTATGTTTACATAGAGAATCTGACCGAAATAACAGAACTTGGAAGTGCCGGAAAACACAATCGGGTTTCTTAGTTGATTAGAGCGTTAAAGTTGGATTTAACCATACCGGAGGGAGAATTAGGTGATGTTAGATATTCGGTAGTAGAATTGTGATCACCCATAGTGGAGACTACCCAATTTACATCAAGTGAGGCACCAACCTTCAATTTTTTGCAACTTTCTAGAAAAGTTGTTAGAGTGTGTGTCACCATACGTAAATTCCGGGTAGGAATGGTGAGCTACCCAACTTCGCACCAATTTTAGCACTACTTTTGATCTCTTGAGTGCTAGTTTTTGTCAATCATGAGGGTGACGTCTAAAGACGAAAACTCCTTCTAAATATCGATTTGCAGTTAGCATCACTCTCTCTCTCAATCAGCAAGACCCATAGAAACACATCATCGTCAACAAACGGAGCATCATCAGAATATTGAAAGAAAAGTTGAGATAGTCCAAGGTTTACGTGCAACAAAGAAAAAGAAAAGAAAATAGGATGAGAATTAATAAAATTTATAAAATCAAGACAATACAAGTTGTGGAAAAATTGAGTGATAAAGTCCTTTGTCCATGGAGTTAGTTGTTTCATTATTTGTATTTTTATTTTCACTTTTTGTTCTAAAAAAATAAAAATAAAAAAAAATAAAAAAAAATAAAAAAAAAATTGTAGTTTATTTTTGCTACCACCATGGTAAAGAAGAATTGAAGAAGAAAAATCCAAACAACAAGGAAATTGAGTAGAAAAGTTAAAAATTGTCAAGTTTTGTGAAGTTTAGAAGTTCGTCATCAACATTTGAAGACCGAAGACCGAAGAGTGAAGACGTTTCTATGGTTCCTATGAGAGATTGATGTTAATTGCCGATCGGGTGAGAAGTGAGTGAGTACTCCCACCCCTTGCTAATGGTTGATTTCCTTCCTTAGAGATCATCAGAAAAAGATTCTTTTTGTCCACACCTCTGTGGAGTCTCCAGATTTTATTTCAGAAGGTTATCCTTCTTACCTACAACGTGTGCAGGATTTCTCTCTTTATTCCCGCCCGCACACATGAGAGACTAAAAAGCGATCTTTTTGAGTGCAATTATCATAAAACCCCAATAGTGAGGCGAAGTCGAGGCTTATGATCACAATCGAATCCGAATTCTTTCATATGGTATGGTTACTTCTCGCTCGGCACTTAAGGATGAGAATGCGTTCTTTGATAGTTCTAACTTTGTTACTAGCATGCGAAACTCTATGTCCTCATAGCTCCTTGGATGCTTGAGACTCTTTTACACTACGAAGTTGGAGAAGGTTTTGTGGGTACACCTCACGGTAAACCCTCACGAGACTACAACTCGTCCACTAGGGACACCTAGGGGTTTAAAGGCTTAGTGCATACGCTAAATGCATTCGAGAGACCTGCGACGGGGTATAGTTAGGATTTCTTATTTTGTTTCACTTGAGGACAAGTAAAATTCGAGGTTTGGGGGTATTTGATGAGTGCCAAATAGTGCATATTTATACACCTTTTTATTGGCATTTTACTCATCTTTTGCGCTTAGAAATCGAGATATTATCCCAGATTCGTATTTTATTTGTTTTCAAGAATAAATATTTGTATTAATTAATTTTGTGTTTTTAGGTAATAAATAAAGCTCGGGAATCGAGGAGCCAAAAGAGCGAAGAATTGAGTCGAGCATCTATGGAGCGAAAGTCAAGCCCGCACGCGCAACAGTTGCAACCCAACAAGTAGCAACTCATCTACAAGACATGGGCCCAAGCTATCCATCTCCGACCCGTGACCGGATCCGAGTCCATCATTCTGAGCCGTTAAGATCTTCACTCGCCACATCCTACGCTCGCTCGGCCTTGCACATCAACGTTTGATGCTCTCGCTCAACAATGAGAATCACCGACTTATATCCGAGCCGTTGATTTCTATCGGCTCCATCCTACGCTCGCTCGGCCCGTCTCATCTTCTATCGCTATACCCGCCTCACACCTTTGAAGAACCCTATATCTTCACCTATCGAACAAAAACCCTACTCATTCTTTATCTTTCTTCCTCTTCTCCCTCACGCATGACAGAAGCGAGCTCTGCTCTTTACCTCCATCTCCATCCCCTGTCGCACCACCTCCATCATCTCTTCCCGACACACCCTCACCACCATCTCTTGTCGGTACAACAGTAGCTTCAACAACTCCTCCATCACCCTAGTTCTAGTCATCTTTACCCATAGCTTCTTCTAACTTAGAGGCTAGGGTTGAGATAGCTAGACTTAGGGTTTTCTCTAACAAGCAACATCAAGGGAGTCGGGAGAGCCGCACAATCGGTGAAGGGATGAATCGGAGAGTATGGGTGAGAGTATTTAGTTTATTTTTCGAATTAAAAAGAAATTAGGGTTTGGTATTTTAGGGTTTCTTTGTGCATGTATAAATAGATGATGTAGAAGTTATTTTTGTTCATGCTGGACTAGCCGGTGCTTCAATTAGGGTTAATTTGTAGTTTGTTTATTTTCTTGATGCTTTAATTTAAATTACTAGGGTTTGAGATGAAACCCTAGCTTATCACTTGTGTGTTTCTTCATGAACTGTTCTTGAGTGCTTAACTATTTTCTAGATAGAATTAATCTCGGTGTGATAACACTTTGCTCTCACAAGTGCATGCCAATGCCATGGATGCTTTGTAGTTTGATTCCCTCTGTGTTGTTTATGCTCCAACCCAAGCTTAATGAATTTATTATGATCCTCGATTATTTGTACTCTAATCAGAGATAGGTAATACTTTGGAAATATACTTTAGTTATGATTAACTTTGTCAAGCGGAGAAACACTTTAGGTTTAAAGGCGGACTTGACACCTCGCCTTTATCTAGCATAAGAACAAGAGTAATATCATGAGTTGAAGACACAGTGTAGGTTAGTGGTGGATTTGCAGCCCTAGTATCACCTTTTTGTCACTGTCTATACCTTAGTTTAGGTTCATTTCACTTCAATTAGCCGTATCGGCACAAAACCCCTGTTGTCACATTACATTCCTTAGAATTCAGTCAAGTAAGCCTAGAGATCAACTAGAGCACCACAAGTCTCTGTGGTTCGACTCGTATTTGCCCTGTGCTTCATAACAGACACCGTGCACTTGCGGTTATCACCGTAGGCCATAAAAAGATACACCTTTAGAGGCCTACCAGCGAGAATTTGACCTAGCGAAATTATGATTTCGCTATCATCACAATGATGATCAGAAAACAACTTGGCGGAAAGAATGGATTTATATTCTTGATTGGGAATGGTAGTTAATATGAAACCCTTCTCTTCGAGATCTTTCTGAACTTTTTCCAGAGAAGTTTCATATTTACGACCAACTGGAGGCATTTTCAGAGTATGGGAATGAAGAGAAAATTGAAAATCAGAAGAAGTAGAAAGAAGAGGATTTACAACAGCAGAAGCGGAAGTTACGGAGAGATGTTGAAGAAAAGTTGCAGAGAAAATAAGAAGGAAGGTAAAAAAGAAGAAGAGAGGAATAAGAAAAGTATATATAGAGAGAAGGATTCTCGAAAAGGTAAACACATTAAATGCGAAGAGTAGACATGAACGGTTGAGAAATAGCGGTTGAAAAAGACGTGTCAAGAAATGGATGGAAGAAGAGATACGTGTAATAAATTCTGCGTAAAAGTACAAAATCATGTTAATACAGAAAAAATATTAAAAGATGAACAGCTGCGGCATTTTGAAAATACTTGTTCTCATGACATTCTCTCCTTCGCAGATAAGACATGAGAAGAGGCAAGATGTAGGATCAGAATATCGCAACACCAGTATCCTTGCGAAATCGTTAAAAAGTACACTGCGAGATTGGTAGTAAAAATGACGCAACGGATGACGACAGCCTAAACACAAGAAAGATGTAAAGACCTAGCGATATTTAGGAGTGTTGCGAGATTCAACATTCGTACACTGGAGAGAGTGTCGCAAGCTAGATCCGAAAATAAAGGACAGCTTAGCTATCATCCACTATGTAATGTCCTATATAAAGACCCGAATAGGCTTAAGAAAGGGGGAGATCTTTTTAGAGTGGAGGGAAAGTTTTGAGGAGAGAGAAAGTCGAGAGCGATAGTTGTATTCTTGATTTCATTTCCCCTTTGTAAAATTCTTAAACTCAATTAATAAAAGTGTGATTGTTGATCTTAAAGATGTGTTGAATGTTATGAATTATTGTGAGGGATGTATTGTAGGATTTCCTGCAATCACACTCTTCCAAATTATTTCTTCAGAGACCCAGGGTGACATCATCTACCAAGTTGAAAGCTTAATAGATACTCGTGGGCAGGGACTGTCTCCCTCTTCTTTCCATGAGGAAACATCAAGGAAGTTATCGGTTCCATCATCAGCTTCTCCCTCTAATAACGAGAAGATCTCTACCATTATATGAATACTTCCAAGTTCGTGAAAGTAGCTACTATGCCTTTCCCTGCCAGTCTCTTCTGATCACAGCTGCTGCCAAGAATCGTTGTTGCTCGCCCGGGCTTCACCATAGCAACAACCACTACGGACAGAGGTAATCCGAACTTCTGCATATTTTGCTTTCCCATAGAGAATTAATAGAGTCACCAGTACGGAGGCGAGATGGTGATATCTTTATTATGGTAAACCCACCGACCATACAAGATAGAGCCATATAAATCGCGCTTGGGGACTGAGACTCAGTATGAAATTCCTTCACCGTCAGTCAAGGACTTCTTCAACACAAGAGAGACGGTCAATCAAGAAGAATGTAATTTGCAAGGAAAATCAAACTGAAGGAGAATCCACTTTAACACTCTCTCCATAAGAAGCCGCTTCAACGCACGCTTCAGAAGCCGCTTCAACGAACGCTCTCTCCAGAAGAAGCCGCTTCAACGCACACTCCAGAAGCCACTTCAACGCGCTTCAGAAGCCGCTTCAACGCACACTTCAGAAGCCGCTTCAACGAACGCTCTCTCCAGAAGAAGCCGCTTCAACGCTCTCTCTCCGAAAGCCGCGTCAACACTCTTTCTCGAATCCACTTCAGTGCTCTCTTCAGAGGCCGAAGCCGCTTTAAAACCTTACCAGCAAATACAATGAAATTACGTCTTTCAAGAGAAAATAAGCTCGGGATAATTACACATGGGGACTTCCAGCACAGGATGCCTTCACGTCCCTCAACCGGTTTATTTCTAATATCAGTAATCATCACTGTTGAAGCTTTACGAGCCGCAGAAAATTCTCAACATGAAGACGTACATGTGCATCAAAGACTCCAAAGTACAAATCAGAGATGTTTTCACGTGTCCAGCCACGCCATCGATTCTGAAGTGTTACTAGGGACTGCTCATCGCATCCCATTCCATACAACCATCCAAGATTAGAAGACGGTTCAAAGTATGTTGCTTGAAATGAAGTCCTTGAAGACTTGATAGCGGCACGTCGACAACGGAACGCCTCCAGCTTGTCTACTTCACTTAACAGCTCCGGAGGATTATGCCCATACAAGCATTCCCGGCATATCATCATCGCAATCAGAAAGAGCAAGATGACTGAAGGAAATCATCAAGCAGCCAGTACATGCTTCTCAGGGCAAGCGTCATTCGTACCCTGAAGTGCATCTGCTTCAATGACGAAACAACCTCTCGATCATCATCTCATTGTGCCTAAATCCCAGAAAGAAGTTTCGCCATCTGTAATTTTCATATTTTGGAAAATCCCTTCATGGAATCAGGAAGCAGCGAGCTAGTGCACGGGGTACTCCCAGATTGCAATTACTTCTTCAGACGTGTCCAATCACATCACACGCCTCATTAATTGGAGATAGAGCCTCCGTACCTAACAAATACGACTCCTGAATCTCTTGTTCACAGAAGCACAACACACGTGATATAACAAATGGAAGTTACAACATGAATGAGGGATTATTATTCGATCAAGCCCTGGCTCCATCCGCATGAAACAAAGACTACTAAACATCAAAGAAGTGTCGTCAACGCCAGGGCCAATGGTGCCTTCACTACGGTCCTCTCCAGGAGCTGCTTCAACATCCTCTCCGGAAGCCGCTTCGACACCCTTCTCGGAAGCTGCTACAACATCCTCTCCGGAAGCCGCTTCGACACCTTTCTCGGAAGCTGCATCAACGTTCTCTTTGGGAGATGCTTCAACATCTTTTTCAGAAATTGCTTCAGCGGCCTTTTAAGGATATTCCTCATGATATGGCCCGTCCACATCAGAGTCGAGGATTATGATGTCGTCATAAAAAGGGTATTCATGTTTATCCGGGAGTTCATGTAATGCTCCGCACTCCTTCACTTTAGCCGGGCAGCAAACCTTTCAGCCCTAGCACATGTTAGCTGAGATGCTTCATCGCGCCTCCACTTTTCCTCCATGCTAACCGAAGCCAGGAAAGCTTGGACACGCTCTCGAACGATACTCAGATGTACAAGGGACTTGGAATGCAGTTTGAGATCCCAACTAACAGTATGCCTAATCTACCAGGGCCAACTGACATCATGCTAGGGGAACGCTTACCCGGACACCTCTTGAATGTGACATGTTCCAAGGACAGGCCGACCCATCTCTCCTGGTGACATCCAACTTTTTCTCATAAGTTTTACTTTTATTTGTCACCATCTAGTGCTTACCCCGCAATAGTTTAACTATTACGTGCTAAGCAGGGGACTTAATGTTGATGGTGGTTTTTAGTTCAAGGCTATAATTGTAAAACCAGTATTTAATGCGCTATCACCCTGCAAGGGATAAAGCTATTTAAGAAGTTATGAGTGCAAAAAACCTCTTCGCTCGTTTGAAGCATTTCAATATATATATACATGAAATTCACTCAGAATGGTGCGCATAGTATCAATCCCAAATGTTACGTGGTTTCTATTTTACACCAGCATTATTAATTAATGCATGATTTGCCTAGTATTTTTCCGTGTTATGTTCTCAGCTGAACTCTCATCATTGACATGACATGACGATTAAGTGTTCACTCTCAACAGAGTAGCATGAATCTCCCGAAGTGTCAATATTGAGACATGCATGAAATACCCACACAGGTTGCACTGCTCTCTAACAAAGAGAATCTCGTATCAACACGCTTTTAGTTAGCTCGATCGAGCATGTTTAATTTCCTTAAGTAAAATCTAGACTGTCCATGTCAGTCTCAGAAACGATTGTGGCCGCACAAGTTGGCCGCATGATTTAACGAGCCTAGCCAAACCCTGGCAAAAATAAGCAATTGTTGTGATAACCTCCGGCGGGCCCACTTACACCCTAGTCGCTCGAACACCACACCATACTCCACAGCGCCGTCAAACGCCAACTCAAAGTAGGGTGGCCGCGCTGTTTTGGGAGAGGCTCGAACGAGCAAGGCTGTTCAGGACAGTCTTAAAGCCATCGCAACCGTCCAACTGCGCCAGCCTGGTTGGACGGATTAGATCATCCCATGAATGATTAGGGAAGCGTTAACACACACGTTGGCGGGCCCACTTTTCCCTCACCCGATCGGTTTTCTCACGATGAGGCCATGGGGAAATGAAACGTTTTCTCAAACCATGGCGGGCGTGATGCTTCTAAGAATCGCGTAATTCCACTAGTGTCTTAAATTGATCACAACCATCTAACTTAGCCAGCCTATTTGAATGGCTTAGATCGCATTTAGGACCGTCAGGAAGGCGCAAACGCGTTCACCGTCAGACCAACATGGGCCCCACGTGATTGACCTCTCCAAAGGAGGATCATGGCGTGCCCAACCGCTTGGCCAAAGTAACGTATTCGTGACTGATTCAAAACCCTAATTAGGGTTTGCGGTAATGCACATCTGTCGTAGTTTGACCGTGATCGTCCATCTTCGCCAACCTAAACGGAGGGTGTAGATATAGACTCAAGAGGTACCAAGGATGTCAACGTGATCACCGTGGGCCCACCTTTGCGCATGACCGACCGGTCTATGCAGACTAGGGCCCGGCGTCTCGAAACGCGCGCCCCAAAGGTGGTATGCCATACGGCTTTTAAACTCTTTGTGGCAATGTATTTTTGTCGCAAATCGATCACAACCACTCATCTTTGCCGGTCAAGTTGAGTGGACTAGATCGAATCCTTGTGGGACCGAGATGTGTAAGGATGTACGCCAGTGAGCCGTCTCCACGCATGCCCAATCGGCCCACTCAAAAATAGCGCCAATGCTTGGATTTTGTAGTAGCAGGAATTCCCACACTACACCCCTTACTCGATTTTGCTTAATTAATCTCTTGAAAGATGTAAGATCAAGAATATTTATTGATTGAATTCATGAAGTGTTAACACAGAAAAATAGAATTACACTTAGAAGTTAAAACACTCTTAAACTTTCTCTCTCCTAATGACTTGCTCAACAATTCCAAAAAGATCTCCCCTTGTACAGGACTCATTTAGCCCTTTATATAGGGTAATACATAGTGGATGACAAAGCTAAGCTACCCTTTATTTTCGGGAATGTCTCGTGAAGTGTCGCAGTGCACAAACATTCACTCGCGACACTTCTTAACTCTCGCCAGGTTTTGTGTCTTCCAATTGTTTTGGGTGTCGTTATTCATCGCGTCGTTTATTGTAGCTCCCTACGACTCCCTCGCGACACCGTCGTTTATTAATCTCGCGAGCCTTGTACGTTGCGATATTATGATCCTACATCTTGCCTCTTTTTCCTTGAATATTGCTTAACAAGCGATCTTTAAGGAAAAATCTATTGTGGTAGCGATCTTTGATTTTTGTTGATGAAGGAACGAGCAAAAGAATACTTTCCTTGAAAAGTACGTACTTGCCTCTATTCTTTTGCAAAGTTCCGAAGCTTCTTTGAGATATATAAGAAGTATCGTCTCCTATCTCTCCTCATATTTCTCCTGCGAGGGGAAGAATATCTTAAGATTTTTACAATATTGTTGCCGCGATTGCTTATCTTTAGATTCTTGATTTTGTACTTTTACACGGATTTTGATTATTAATGTCTTCTCTTGACACGTCTCTTTCAACCACTTTTTCTTGACCGTTCATGTCTCTTCGCATTAAATGACCTCGTTTTTCTCGAGGATCTTTTTCCCTATATATAGTTTTCTTTTCCCTTCCTTTTCATTCTTTAGTTTCTCTCTGCAACTTTTCTTTGACTCTCTCCTTCCGCAATTTGCGCTCCTGCTTCTGTAAATCCTTTCTTCATCCCTTCTAACGTTGATCCTAATCTTTAACCTCCCATCCATTCCCATACTGATAATGGCCTCCATTAGTCGTGCATACAAAGCTTCTTTTGATGAAGTTCAACAGAAGTTGCTCGAGAAGGGTTTCACTATATCAACCATTCAAGAATCTTCATCTATTCTTTCTGCAAAGTTATTTTCTGATCATCAATGTGATGATCAAAAGATTATAGTCTCGCTAGGTCAGGCTTCTCGCGGGACTTCCCATTCCCTTGTACAATCCCGAGATGCCTTTATTTTATGAAATCTTGGCCCATGAAAAATTCTCTCTGCCGTTTATCAGCTTGAGTGGCGATTGCATTCGCCTAATGCTTGAGTTCGCGAATCGTGGTGCCGGCAAAGGATCTTTATACCCTACTACCGTTAGACACCCCGATTTCTGAGACTTGGAAATAGCTCTTTGAGAAGTACACCGTAGAGAGCTTTTTGAAAACTATTCGTGATACTGAGATGATTAATGCGAAATCTCATTTGGGGCATTCTTTGAAAAAGAAGGATAATGTCCCCGAGGATAAATTGCTCATGCGGGATATTGATTGGCACCCGGTAATAATACTACTCCTCGCCACTCCAAAGATGAGAAGTGGTGGGTTGTACCCTTGATTTTAAATGGCCCTTACATCGCGGGTCCACATGTTCTTCCTGCGAATCTCGCAGGATATCATCCTTGGGAATTCAAATGGCCTGATAAGGCAAATGAGGTATGTTTCCCATTTTAAATCTTGCCTTTGCAACTTTCTTTTTATATATGTTGAGTTTGTAAAATTTCTCGAGATCGCCAAATTGAGAAGAAAGTACAAGGATAATCCGTTGGAGAGTACTGACCATACTTCGATCACTTACGAGTGAAGTAAGAAATATTTCCTTTGTTATTTGAAACAATATTGTTGCCTCTGTTTCTTATCTTTAACCGTATGTGAAGGTTGAGGTCAAGAAGCCGTAGCCGCCAAGATTAAAAGTAAAGGTAAAATTGTCGTTCAGAAGGGTAAATCTTCTGCTCCATTAACTAAGAAGCGAAAGGTCCAATCTTCTTCTCGCCTTAGCTCAAACTCTGGATCTTCTGATGAGGATAATCATGACTCGAATCCTTCTCTCGCCAAGAAGATTCCGTCGACCCGATTCTTCTATGGGTCAGTTATCTAGCATCTTCTCAGACTGTTTCCAAGGAATGGGAGATGCTCCCCTAACTTCTCTTTGCGGGGCTCTCGCAAACGTGTGTAATGCTACTTTATTAGAGGGCAATAATTCTTTCAATGGAGCCTCTAGAATTGTGTCTCCTGACTTCTTGAATGCACTTGGATCTTTGGTACGTATGCAGTCGTATTTCCCTTTTAAATTTTTAAATATATGTGTATTAATGATTTTTCTATCTTCTTTTATAGGTTGGAAGAACTTCTTTTGTAGTTGCCTCAGATCTCGAGAGAAGACGCAACAATCTTGAAAAGAAGAATTTGCAATTGAGCAAGAAGATTCAAGAATTAGAGACTGAAGCTGCGTCATCTCGCGATAAAGACGAGAGAATTCAAAAGTTAAATACCGAACTTGACTCCCAAAGGGATAGGGTGTCCACTCTTCGTAACGCTAATCAACGACTTTATGGTATAAGATTTTACTTCCTTTTATCATTTCTATTTTATCGGTTGCATATTGCCGCCTAACTTATTACCTTCGCAGATGTATATAATCTCTCCGATGAGGCTATTCTTCTCCATACATTTCCTGAACCTATGGATAATGATCTTCTTCTCGCTCACCTCAATCAATCTCTAAGTAGTTCCTCCAATAAAACTAACCTCCTTTCATTAAAGGATCTTCAATCCAAATATCATCTCTTGGAGATCGAACACGAGATCTAGTTTAAATTTAACTAATCGCTTTAAACGAATGTACCTTGATTCCGAGAAGAAAATCAAGACTTTAAGGAAGAAAATTAGTAATCTCATAGATGAGAATGATCGCATTACTAACAGAGGTGCACAGCATTAGCCGAATTCCACAAATCTCTTCTTGATGTGCAAATTGAACGAGATGAACTCCTTCATCGAATACCATGCTTAAGCGGCGAGAAGAGCAAGTTCGTTCTCTTCTCGTTATTAATAGTGATGATGAATTCTACGGGCTGCGAAAGTTTTAGATAATGCCAGGAATAACCTAGGTGTTGATGTTAGTCTTCACGCCGAGCATACTTCCTTGATTAAAGATATGATATCGATAGAGAAGGTTACTTATTATACCCATCGCTTCTTACTTCGTAGTATTGCTTGTAAATTATTAACTTGTTGTAACTTATTTGCAGAATCTGAGAAGAGGCTTCAGGTTAGAATTAGAGAGCTTGAATCTGAAAAAGAACAACTCGCCGGGAATTTTCCAGCGAGAATTGAAGAACTCGAAACCGAAAAAGAACAGCTCGCAAAGAATCTCTCCTTCGCGAGAATAGATATTCCAAGTTGAAGAAACAATTTCTAACGACAAAAGTGGAGAACTTTAGTAATGATGTTGTTCGTTTCGCAATGGAGGCATGGAGTATGTTTGTAAGGACCACAATATCCCTCTGCATTCATATCCCTGTCTCCTTGAAAAGGTTCCTGAGAATCTGCCTGTCTCAGACGTTTCTGATAGCGAGGTTGGCGAAGAAGAAAATTCTGGCGATGAGAATAATCGGACTAAAGAATCGATGAAGAAGAAGAATCACCAAAGAGATAACTCTTTTGTTTTCTTTCTCTCGCTTGTAATATCTCGTACATTTTCGTATTCTTATTATAGTGTATTTCTTGGATTTTTCCCCCTGAATTCAATCTTCACTTCCCCTTTTTGGTAGTTCTTCTTTGTAATATAATCGGCTAACTAACATTATTGATGTATAACTCTTTCATCAGAAGATGAATAACAATATTCCATCTTTTCCATTCCCATACTTGCCTCTCGTTATTTATCTTCGATGGAAGATTTTATTTGTCATCATGTATATGGTTGAATAATAATTTTATTGTTATTGAAATGTATTGTTGCGACGAGGTCGCAGGTATCTTCATAAGTCAAGAATTCTACTTGTCTTGCCTTATCTTCATAAATGTATTTTATCTCTTCTCATTGCGACAAGGTCGCAAGCCGCCCTTACATTTTCAAGTAAGGGCCCATTGACTCTCGCCTTGTCATTTTTGTGTGGTCTTCCGAGTTAGACCTCCCTAATTAGAGGTCTCCCCTCGCCACCTTTTATTGCGACAAAATCACAGGACGTCTTTACACTTGCATGTAAAGACCCATTGATCTTGCCTTATCATTTTCCAAGTATTTTTGCCTCGCAGATGTTTTAGTTGCGACAATATGACAGGCCTATATATCCTTGCGAACACATAGCCCCATGACATTGCCGCCGTGCGACGAAATCGCAGACGTCCGTACACTGTCGTGTAAAGACCCATTGATCTCGCCTTACCCTCGAGTTAGTATTATTGCCTCTGCAGGATCATTGCACAAATATGACGAGCCTAAATTCTCTTGCGAAAACATAGCCTTATGACATTTGCGTCTGTTTGACACCCCCTAATGGAGAGCGTCGCCCTTATCATCTCCCGGTTGCCCCTTCAAGGAGGCGAAACATCGGCCATACAAGACTAGCTCCTCCCATCCGGTCTTAACAACAACTGTTGTTTTCGCAGCCTCTTATCCCTTATACCTATATGGTTTATGGTTACGAGACTGCACCTAAGTGGAGTTTTCTTCGGGCGAGTGCAACATATGCCAAGACTTGCCAAGAATGGCAGGGTAGGTTCATCCATCCCGGCACTCGGCTCAACCGTGTACCTCGGCGCCTTGAGCATACATCGACTCCTAAGAAGAGACCCTCGGTCGCCCAACCTGGTATAACCTTATATATATAGTTGGGAATCCAAGGTACCTCTTAGGATAGGCTTTCATGGGCCCCAAATTTTCATGACTAAAGCTTCGGAGCGGTGTAACCTTCCCCCGAGCCATGTCGAGAGATACCCCTTATATGACGCACTTTAGGTCTTACATTTGCCTCTTACGAAATGTTATTCGCGAACTAGGGTGTACGCCATAAAGGTTCGTCCCATTCATTTACTCATTCATCTTTGTTAAATCATTCAATCATTCAATCATTCATGTTTCATTATTTGTTAATATTTGTTTGCGAAGTATTCGCAAAATTCCATTTCATTTGTTGTGTCTTTATCTCTTTCTTAATCGAATTCTCATTTACCCTTGACTGCAAGATTCTCGCACATCATTACTTCAATTGGTACTTTTCCTCCTGCTTTTGTTGACTATTCACTTCTTATACCTTTTGTTCCTCATATCCTTCGCTCCTTTATTATCATAACATTCGCCTGTTTCTAGGCATTCACCTCGCGAGGTATGTTCGGTCCTTACTTCTATAACATCTACCATCAGTTTTTCTTTTCTCGCTCATCTCTCACATGTTGCTTCCAACCCTTTCTTTTGGCATTTCTTTCTTCGCAGACTTTCTACATCGACCTCATGACATTGCTTTGTGACTCCTTCCAATCTCCCCGTATAATACCAATGCCATTTGGATGTGGGAATTTTATGCATTGATGATATGTTGATGCGACTCCCAAGATTTCATGAAGCCATGGCCTCCCAATCAGCGCATTATATGGAGATTCCACGTCAACCACACAGAATAAGATATCAGTTGATAATCCTTGTAGAGGTATTCTCATGTGAACCTCTCCCTTTGGTTTGTTTCAAAGTGCCATTAAAGCCATATATCTTATATGTCGAGGGATCAAATCCTCATCTTTTCCTCCCATCGTCTTGTAAGTATGGTAAAAGAGAATATTCACCGAACTTCGGTGTCGATTAGATTCGGTTGATCGCCCAAAGAAGCTTCTCGCTTCATCATCTTCCCCATCAATCGGTTTCGGGTTAATCTCTAGTTTCACAACCAACGGGCTATCATGTGTTTCTCTTCCTTTTGGCACTTCATCTCGGGCAGAGAAAGAAATAGTCTTCACCGCCACTTTTCTAATCGCGTCGTTCTCGCTTGGCCTCATTATTTCTTTATCATTAGCATCTCTCGCAAAGACTCTACTGAGCACGTTGTCATGAAAATCTTCGATTGTGCGATAAGAGTGGACGATAGAGTTGCAATTCAAATTTTTAGCTTTTGTTCCAACCTCTATCACAAATGTTTCCTTTCCTTTCGCTGACACTCGTTTCCGTGCATTTCGGTGGTGGTGGTAATGTCCGGCCTTTCTCCTCTCCTTTTAGAAAGTGATTCAGCCTTCCTTGATCAATCATCCCGAGAATAATTCTCTTTACGTTTCGCAATCGTTTGTTTGATGTCCATGGAAGCGATGGTAAGAACAAAACTCATGACTTCGTCGCCTGGTGGTGGTTCCATCCCCGCGTTCCAAGGTGCGGGTACATCTTCCATCACAAGTATAGCCTCCCAGATCTTTTCCACACTAGCATTCAGTGGAGGCATCTTAATTGGTTCCCATACTATTCTCGCGGCTTCTCTCGCCCTCCATGGTTATATTGCCTTCGTCCACCGTAAGTTTCTTGCACATGATCTAGCCTCTCGAATCTTATTATTGTCAACATTACGGATGTAGTAATTCCTTTCTTGTTCAAACTCCTCCTGGTCATGGCTTCCCATGGCTACTATCTTCCGCTGTCCCTCATCAGCCTTCCCTGCTTGTCGTCCTTGCGAAGTGCTCGCCACCGTATTGATGAATCGAGGTAACAAGCTTGCGTTCGCAGCATTCGAGTTTGTGTTCGCGATTTGGATAAGAATTCATTTCATTCTCGTCTTTCTTCTAAGGCGATATATTCTTCCTGTAATTCTCGCAGCTTCGCCATCGTGATTGTATTTTTAACTCTAAAAATTTGAATGTATAACAAGTTAGTCGCGAAGAGAGCATTCACAAATGAGAGGATGAGATATCTTTCCTCAACCCGTCCCCGCCATTTCGCTACACATGGTTCTCCATCTTATTGTCAATCGCCTTAAGCTCTCGCCAACCCTTTGTTTCAACCCGAATACATCTTCAATACCGGGTCGTGAAGAGTTGTTACTTATGTATGCTCCTAGGAATGTGGCTTGTAAATGATTAAATGATGTGATTGTGTTCCTTGGTAGACCCTCAAACCATTTTAGTGCTTCTCCAATTAGGCTTGATGCGAAATATTTACACAAGATATAGCATCATGATTCTCCCATTGCAACATACACCTCATATAGGCCTTGATATGTCAGAATCAGCACAACAGTTGTTCCATCGAAGATGTTTGTTAATGTGGAGATTGCACTTAGGAGGTATTCCTCCCATCTCGTACTTCTAGCGTGAAGGGGTTCTTCGCAGCTTTCTCGCGATGGCTTCGTCCAATTGTTTCCTTCCTCCTTCCCTTCTATTGTTCACAATCCTCTCATTTCAGCCAGCTTCTCTTAAGATTTGTTCATTTGCCCTTTAATTTGACTCTACCGGTCTTTTTAGCTCGCTTCTCTCCTTCTTCTTTCGTGCCTGTTTTGACCTTCTTGCTCGTTATTTTCTTCTCTCCTTTCCCTCGCGACGCTCTTCTTCGTTTCTTTCTTCAATTCGCACGCCATTATATCGGTTGTTCTCTCTTCTTGGTCTGTCTCTCGGCTCTCACTGCCGCCCTCTCATATTCTTCATTAATATTTCTATTGGTACGATTTTGTTCCCTCCTTCTTTTCGGTTATCATGGTTATTCTCACGGATTGCCTCCTCTATCTCTTGATTTTCCATTTCTTCTCTTAGCCTTTCTCTCTCGCGAGCTAGCCGCGCTTGTTCAATGTAGTGTCTCTCAATGTCATCCTCGATCTCTCGGTTTCTTCTCAGTTCTTCTCTCCCGTGCAAGATTATTCTCCCTTCAAAGAACTGGGTCATTCGGTTCTTGGAGTTGCATGTTTCCTTGATTTTCCCTATTCCGCTCATTTTGAAGGTTTCGGGTTGAGGAATATAACGATCCTCTATTTCCCCCTCTTCTCTCGCCATGCTCGTTTTTCGGATTTTGTGTTTCTTCCTGTACTTTCGTTGGTAAAACTCTCCTTTCTCTCTTCTCTATTCGATCTTGAACTTGATCTCACGCTACTTCTAGATCTCCTATTTTGCAACCTCATATTTTCCATCCTCAATTCATGATTCTGTCTTGTCAAGTTTGCTCGTTCCTCCGCTCTAGCCGCTCTCTCTTCGTGGTATTGTTTGTCTCAATCTTTCTAATGTTGTGATTTCTTCGTTTTCTCCATTCATTCCTTGCTCTCCTTGTCCATTGTTCACCGCCTGCCGCTCCTCTTCTCTCTCGTCTTCGAATCGATCTCCAAGTATGTACACTTACTCTATCATAATCCTCACCAGCGCGTTTGCTATCGGGAGATTGGTGGCTGATTTTGATCTTCTCCATCATTTCTCCTATTCATCCTTGATGATTCTCCTGTTTCATTCCTCCTTTCTCCAGCAAGTCTCCCACTTCTTCTTACAATCGTTGGTTGCCCTTGTACATTTCTTCTTCTAGCCATTTTTCTTTTTCAATGAATTCTTGAGTATATTCTCCAAATCCTTTTTGTAGGATCATAATATCGCAACATACAAGGCTC
>JAJJWW010000884.1:0-14975 GCA_023531295.1 Papaver armeniacum
CTTCGTCTCCAGATTCTGCGTCATTTTTACTACCAATCTGGAAATATATCTTGGTGTCATTTATTCAATTTACGCAGGGATATTAATGTTCGATAATATTAAGTCCTAAGCGCTTCTTGAATTGGTACTCTAATGGCCCTTAAGTCGGACACCTCAACATGATTAAGAGCCAATTTTATGGTGGAAGAATTCCGTCTTTTTGTTTCATGACACCTCAACACGAAATAGATCGTGGAAGTTAGTGTAATGGTGGAAGGTAAAATATATTCCAAAACATTAGTTTGAATTTATATTGACACTATTCCCAAATTACGTTTAATTTGGGCTCATAAAAATGGATGTTGAAAAAGGACAACCATATTTACTGAGAAAAATCAACTCTGAAGACCTAGTGTAGCGTTTAAAACCAATCCATATGGTTTTTCGTCTTCCATAAAATCTCAAAACATGCCTCCAGGAAAAATTATTCTTTACCCTGACTTGGAAGTTATTAATTAACTTGACATTTCACACTTTTTAAAATCTTAGAATAACCTGGATTCCACCATTATACTTGTTCTAAGGGACAAAAAATTTAAAAAAAATATATATTAAATAATGAAAATTTTAATATTGTTCTTCAACTTTGATGATTATTTCGGAAGGTTTCCTTCCCGCCGTTCAATGTGTGTAGGATTTCTCTCTTCATTCCTGCTTACACACATGTGAGGTTCATACAAAAAACGTCTTATTGAGTACAGTTTTCATAAAACCCTATTGGTGAGACAGAAGTCAAGGCGAAATGCTTATTGGTCACTCTCGAACCTGAATTCTTTCATATGGTGTGGTTATTTCTCGCTCAACACTTCAGCATGAAAATATGTTCTTTGGTACTTCTAACTTCTTATTACAAGCATGAAAAAACTTTGTGTTCTCATAGCTCCTTGGATGCTTGATAATCTGGAATGCTTTGAAGTTGGAGAAGGTTTTGTGGGTATACCCGTTGTAAACCAGCACGAAACTATAACTCGTCCATTAAGGACACCTAGGGGTTTAAAGGAATATTGCACATGCTAAGTGCAAACGTGACTTTGACGATAATGAGTTTTTGTACCTTAGTTTAGGTTTTGTAATTTGCTTAAAGACTAGCAAAAGGCAAGTGTGGGGAATTCGATAGGTGCACTATTTGCACTAGTTTAGTACTCGAATGCTTTGCTTTAGTGATAGTTTTCGTATCATTATGCGTTGATTTTGTTTTTTGTTGAGTTTCTTAGGTGTTTGAGGTTATCTTAATCAAAAGTAAGTGGAACTCAATCAAATCCGGGGATTTCCTGGTGTCATCTTGAAGAGGACGAGAAGAAGAAACCAATAGCGAAAGAATGAGGTTAATCTGACGTCGTCTGAGGAAGTTATGAGCAGTTGAAGCAAGTCAAAGTTCCGAAAGGTGTATAAGAACACAAGATTGTTAAAGGAATACGCGCCTTCTACTCGAGGCAGCCATGGACTAGGAACTGAACTGTCAGTCTTCCAAGACTAATGGGTAAATGAAACACGAAGAAAATATGAAGTTGTTATCTGTTAGCAATCGGTGTGGTGTTGAGTACAGTGATTCATAATCGATGGAGAAAAGATAATGATGATGGTTACTGGCAAAGATATGGAAGTCGATGAAGTAGCTGAGAATCTCAAGCACTGATGGTGACGTTGGAAGCTGTTGACATGAAGAAGGTAAGAGCCATGAATGTCTATGAAGAATAGTTATAAGAAAGTTTATAGACGTGATTTTCGGAAGTAAAGGCACGAGAATTTGTTACGGGTAGAAAGTCTCATTCGTAAAATAACTGAGAGAGAAAAAGAAACTCCGAGAAAGGTTACGGTGGGGTTTACTCAATCGTATTGAAATTGGGTATTCCTACGGTGGGGTTTCAAATCGTAGGTAAGTCAGGGGAGTTTACGGATTGAAAAACCCACCGTAGAAAAATTCAGTTGAGCAAAGGGATTGTGTTTATCGGTTTCTGAGACTTAACAGGCCATGAAGCAACTAATTTTACTTGGGTGTGAACTCTTTTTGAAAGCTGGGTAACTTGTTCACACGGGATTTCTACAACTTGGACACCTATATAGAAAAAAACTTCTAATGATCTTTTATCACTTTGGAAGAGAAGAACAAGAGTTAGGGTTTGGTGATTTTGGCGTTTGATTATCAGAATTGAACCTAGGGTTTGCTTTCTTTTTCTTCGTATTATTTTTACATGGATTTTGAGAAATACATGAGTAGCTAAACACTTCATATTGGTTAAGCATGTAACCGGATATCATAATCATGTTACTTAATTGATACATTAGTTTTGTTATCTTAATCAAATCATCATTGTCGTGTTCTACCATTTATTATCGTCATGTATGATTGCATGAATGTTTGTTTAGGAGCGTTACTAAATGACCATGAATGCATTTATATAGCTAAACTAGGGTTTTGAGATACGTAATTGTCATAAGTAGAATATTGTGATTACCATTTGTATTCAAAACCTTTGTGTGATTGCAAGTAGAAGCTTGATTTATATTAAATAGTTTACCCGTAGTATATCTGTTGCATGGATTAGTCTAATTCATATAACTTAAAGATCTTGGAGGATTAAACCTAATAGCACGTTACGTTAGGTTGTTTACTGAGTAGTATTCGCATACCATCGTTATGGTATGTGATGACAAAAGGAATTTACTGGAGTCTGCTGTCGATGGGGTATTTAGGACTCTTGATAATGAATTGATTAAGTGACAACTTTATTTATTAGTCAAAGTGCATGCCTTATGATTGATGATGAACCCTTAGCCAGTATTCTCAATCTATTGATTTTCTTTATTCATTTTTTGCTATTATAATTTGTTTGATTACTTTAGACCTTACTCACAAAATCCCCCATGTTTACTTAAGTTTTGAAATACGAATAACAAACCTTATTTCCCCGTGGGTCGAATCGTTTCTTATAACTATACTATTTATCCTTCTTAATATATAGGAGAATGATTTTACTGACGTCTCAGAACCACAACAACCATTATATTTTATCCCAAATAATGAAGCGACGTGGAAGATATGAAACCCTTGGTTAAATTTCTGAAAAGATAAAAAAATGTTTTTTGATTTAAGTTAGACTATACTTCTCATAAGAAACGTCTTATATTTCATAACTAAGCGTAGCTTGATAAGATACGTTCTAACAAATCCGAAAAGACACAACTTTTGGTAGTTTTGTACATTGGTATAAAAATATCAAAGTTCGACAAACGTACCTTCATAATAACCAGATAACCAACTTTAGAATATACTATAAGAACGATAAACAAAATAGAATCATTATACAATTATCTTGGTATTTTTCAATACGATGAAATCGGTTTGGAAAATTTGTGCTCATACTGTTGGTTAATTTCATTATGATAATTTATCCAATTGAGGTCGAGATAACCTTGCAATGGATACACATAACCAACAAGATACGGTCGAGGAGTCAGAGAAAGCTGCGAGCGAAAGCTATTTCCGAACAGTAGAAAACTCATACAAAAATGGCCAATTGAATAGTTTATAAGCACGTAAAGTGCGACGCTTTTCACCCATAATTACATTAGCTAGGCCTCATTTTGTTGCTAATAAACTTGTTTTAAGTCTTTTCAAGGAAATAAGTTCTTGTGGAGAAATCAGCTCGAAAAGTGGTTATTGGACCTCAGAAAAGTACTAAAGGCACCCCAACTTTGGATAAGAGCACCCCAGGAAGTGTCCTAGAGGAATTGATAAAGGCACCCCCAGGAGGTTTTCACTATTTACGGCCCCAAAATACTCTTTGTACCCCCATAAATTGCTATTTGCACCCCAAGAATTGCTAAATGTAACCCAAATTGCTAAAGGGACGTTTGGATTTGGATAAGGGCGATCATCTTCTTCGTTTGAATTTTGAATTTTGGTGGGAATATGGCTGCAGAATTAGGGTTTGATAATTGAAGTGGTTTCACTGAGACTAAAGCGCTGCAATTGAATAGGCATCTTCCTAAGCCTAAACGGGCCTGGTATGGTCGCTTGACTGGATCAAAATTGTCTAGAATGGTGATTTGAAGCAAACATATTGAATTATATTTTGGCGGGAAAATGGAACAGCAGCTATCCAGATTAGGGTTTGTGATTTGGACGGGATATAATGAGATTCAATCGCTGATTCTCATGGATTAGACCTATTATGCGTATACAATGTTGATATGGGTACTGGATTGGGTTGGATTTGGTTAGAATTTCGATTTAAGCAAAACAGGGAAGGATGGTTTCTCTCGGGTTTTTAGTTTGAAACAGGGAATGATTTGAGAGAGATTTTATCGGTTTCTTTCGGTGATTTGGATTAGTATGGTCCTGTTACGAAAAAACAGGACGGGTATATGGGTTAGAATCGATCAGTAAGGGCCGAATCATTGTTTTTGGATAAAACAGAGTAACCCGAGTTTTCTGTGTGTGATTAAGAGGTTTGCATGTGCATGATGCGTGTTTAACCACTTCTGGGATGATTAACGAACGTGTTTGGAGTGTTTTGACACGAGAAAAACATCGTGAGAACATAAATCATGAAAATATATCGAGAATATTTTTATTTACTGTCGAGTAATAGAAGATTTCTGGGAGTGATTGAACGAGATTTCTTGGTGATGTTGGCTATATAAAGGGTTTACGGGACTCAGAGAAGAGCTATGGAGAGTTAGAGGGTGAAGTTCTGGTTCGTAGAAGAAGTTGCAGACGAGTTCTACATTTCTAGGTGTTGATGGTGGTTTTTAAACAAAGGGTAAAATCGTAAAACCCCAAATAACCTAATGTCACCAGTGACACATTTATTAGAACATTTAATGCGTGTAGTCAGTAATTAATATGGGGTATTTTTTCAAATTAGGGTTACAACGAACAAAACCCTAATTCACCTCCCGAGCGATAGCAGAACCATGCCCGACCACACCTGGCAGGAGCTAGCAGCATCTACTATGCCGATGGCAAATCATGCCAGCCATACTAAGCGCGCACGAAGCATGCCAGCCATGCTAAGCCGCACCTCCATGCCAATGGCAAATCATGCCGATACCACACTAGCCCAAGCTAGACGTCATTCTATGCACGATGGCAAATCATGCCGACCATACCAAGCAGCAGCAAAGCATGCCAAGCCATGCTAGCACGCACTCTCCGTGCCAATGGCAAATCATGCCAGCCACACCTAGCCGAGCTAGCCGCATCTCTATGCCAATGGCAAATCATACCGACCATACCAAGCGGCATGAAGCATGCCAACCATGCTAAGCGCACCTCCGCTGCTAATGGCAAATCATGCTAGATACACCTAGCCGAAAGCCAGTCGCATCTCCATGCCAATGGCAAATCATGCCAGCCATACCAAGCATGCAGAAGCATACCAACCATGCTAGCCGCACCTCGCGTGCCAATGGCAAATCATGCACGACCACACCTAGCCAAGCTAGCCGCATCTATGCCAATGACAAATCATGCCCGACCATACCAAGCGTGCCGAAGCATGCCAACCATGCTGGCCGGCACTCTCGTGCCAATGGCAAATCATGCCTGACCACACTTAACTTGAGCAGCTACATGGCATCATGCCAAAACACACTACTTGACCTTGCCAGCCACTGGTCCGCCACGCCATGCCAACATCCCTTACCTTGGCGCTAGCCACGCCAGCGCCAAACACCCTTACCTTGGCCCTAGCGCGCCGTGCCAAAGTAGCGCCCAGCTCTTAGGCTTGCAAACCATGCAACCTAGGCCAAATTAACCACGCGTGCCATTGGCACATGCCAACATGCGTCATCGGTAGCTTTTCCTGCAAGGCCACGGCCCTAACGTACGCGTGCCATTGGCACATGCCAACACGCTCTTTGGTAACACTTTCCTACCGGGCCATGGCCTAACGACCACGCATGCCATTGCAATGCAACATGCGTCATCGGTAGCTTTCCTGCAAGACCACGGCCCTATGACCACGCGTGCCATTTGGCACATGGCAACAGCTCGCTGGTAGCTTTTCCTACCAGAGCCACGACCCTAACGACCCGCAGCGTGCCATTGGCACATGCACCAACATCGCGTCCTGGCGGTACCTTTTTCCCCAGACCACGGCCTAGCATTACAGCGTGCCATTGCTTTTATGCCAACATGGCAGTGGCGGTAGCTTTTTCTACAAGGCCCGCATTTCTGCTTGACCCGCGCATAAGCCATTGGAACATGCCAACATCCTCGCTTGTAGCTTTTCCCTGAGGCCATGGCCACTAGCGTGCCGTGCCATTGCGCATTATGACAACATCCATTTGGTGGCTTTTCCTGCAAGGCCGACCCTACGACCGCATGCCATTGGCACATGCCATATCATCGTCCAGTAGCTTTTCCTGCCAAACCACGGCCCTAACGGCCACCCCATTGGCCATTGGCAGCCGTTAGTAGCTTTTCAAAGGCCAGCCTGCCGGTCCATGCCATTGCTTTTTGGTCATTTGGTAGCTTTTCCTACCAGGCTGCCTAATGTGAGCACGTACGCCATTGGCACATGCCAACATGCTCATTGGTAGCTTTCTCCTGGATTGGCCACACTCATTCTAGGTCCGTGCTATTGGCACATGCCAGCACGCTGTTGGTAGCCTTCATCACCAAGCACTGTGACCCGCATGTTGTTAATGTGTAGCCTTGGTCACCTAGCGTGCCTAACTGTAGGTAGCCTAAACCGTGCAACTTAGGCCAACAGCCGTCGTGCCATTGGCACATGCCAAAACCACGTTTGGTAGCTTTATTTCGCAAACCATCTGACCTACCGCAAGGCATTAGCACATGCCATTGGCACATGCCACACACGCCACTAAGCGTACGGCGTTTGCCACTTACACTCAACATTACAGCCTACCACCAAGGCTTTCCACATGCCGTTGGCACATGCCATTGGCACATGCCACTACGCCACTGACTCTTGGCATTGCCACTTTAGCTTTCCCGGGGAAGTACAACCTGACAAGGCATTAGCGCATGCCAATGGCACATGCCACCGCAGCGCCACTAGCGGCGCCACTTGCCCTCAGGTGCAACCAACACTCGAGATATCAACACAAAGCTGGGGATGCTTTCTAGGGTTTTGGTTTGGTGGTCCTGACATGCAGCGTACACTCGCTCACATTAAACGTGAATAGGAATAAAGCGGTCAAATAAAAGGAAATAATGGTGAAAACGTTTTCACCCATTAACCTCATGCGGTTACCACCTCCTCCCATTATTTCACCCTTTACTCTCTTTTTGAGGCCGAGTGCGTTTTCAATCTCGACTTGTATAAATAGGTCTTACCTATTTCCACCCAGGACAACAAGTCTCGGTCGGGACAAAAATACTACACTCTCGGAAAAGGCAACGTTGCCAAGCTCTCCAAAAAGCTTTCATCTTGAAAGCTTAGGAAGCTTTCACTTTACGATACAAGTTGAGACACTACTCTCCCAGGTGTCTGGTCTCAACACCTCTCTTTGCTTCCCTCCCCAAATCGACCCTTCTCCTCCACTTTGACCCCGAAGCAAATCTGCAGAGCGGCCATTTCTTGGTTTAGGCCGGACTTATGCAGTTGATCTCTCGAATCTATAAAGTGCTCACGTGCGGCACATTTGTTTAGGGTTTGAACCGGTTTCTCACTCACCTCTTGAATTTACCGGGAAATCGGCGACGATTTTACCCCAAAACATTGGCGACCACGGGCGGGAGGATTGATCCATCGGTTATAATGCCAACTCAGGCTCGATTTCGTTTCGACGTCAAATCCCAACATGGTGGAACTCGGTCAGGAGAGCTTTGAGAACACCAGCAGGCATCACGATGTTGGCGTCTCTCCCAATAACGTTGTTGCATCAGGCCGACCATGACAACATCGAATGCACTCCCTCAAGTGTAACACCGCCAATCACCGGGGCGATGTGGCCTCCTCTAAACCCTCTAATCACGACCGAAATATTTCTTCGAGTGTCGCGCCAGCCTGAGTCACGGGCTAGAGCCGCCATCTGACCCCAAATGCTTCCGTCTAGCATGGCGCCTCAGGCCACGACCAAGGTCCCAACCACCGCCAAAGGGGACTGAGAAGCTTAGGAGGGACCGGGAAAATCGTCTTACGTCACCATCGATTTGATGGAACGACAAAGAGATGCTCGCGAGAGCCCGGACGGATATGGTTTCAACGGGAAGGAAGTACTCATCTTTCTCAAGACCTGACGAGCGAACTACCACGTGGTCGCGCCCTCGAGCCATTTAGGGGCGTCTCCAACAACCTGACGCCAGCACCTCGGCGGAACACGCCTCCACGGATGAGGAAACTCGCTAGAATCACGTCGGAAAGAAATCGGCCGCTTTAACCGTCCGAGAGAGGATTTGGAGCAACTTTCTGGCCAAGAATCAAGAATGATGAGTTGGACGTGCATCATCATCAACCCCCTACCCCCAAATCTGAGGAGAATCCCTCTCCCAGGGGTACTCTTCTCCTCAATTTACCCTGTCGATGGTCAAATGCACATGAGCATGTCTCCGTTTCTGGAATCCCTAGGTGAACATGAGATATAATCCGTTCTTAGTTTAAGAGATTCTCAAATCAAAGGGCGTCACAACAACATCCCACAGGCAGAAGCATTCCCCAGGAAGCATGGTCTTTGCGTTTCTGAGAAATACTGCTTCGTACACATGACCTCGGAAGAATGTACCCGGTGGGATAGCGAGCGTGTCAAGACCAAGTTTCGTCAAAGGTTCGAGGTTCAAGCACTTTCATTTATCCCGCGACCCAAACGTGAACAGACAACAATTGGTGAGCAGCATGCATCGATGGTATGGTTCCGATTTACGGCATACTGCTAGAAAAACTTGCGTTTCAAACGTTCTCGAACTCCATGAAGCCGCAGACGATCTGCGGCAACTTGGCAGCCGGCATTCTTTGGAAGAGCTGACCAACTCGGGCAGAAGGCAGTGCGTGAAACCCGCGGGAGTAGGCATCTCATCAACAAAAATTTAATGCGGCTCATCCTCCGTGAACATAGTAAAAAATTTAAGCCCCAACTACGAATCACCAGCCAAAACGTGAAGCGCCCGGCACAACTGGGAACCATAACCACGGAAGACCGTCACTAAAACTCCCATGCGGCATCATGAGACCGAAGAAATACCCTTGATTTCCGTTTCCCATCGAGGAGGTGATTGACCTCCTAGAAGCACAGGTTCAAGATGATGTCATCAGCTGCCACCTCCAGGGCGTCCTGGCCTAGCGAGGTGAGATGGCGACCCAAATCTTGCCATCACCACGAGGTTCGTTCACTTTGGCTAGCGATTACCCAGCAGGACTAAAGCATATTTTCAAAGAAAGGATAAGCGGGAGAACTCAACTAGGAGGCGAAAGAGTGCATCGAGACCCGCTCCCGATAAGCTGGGTCCTGCGGGGACTTCTGTGCCCTTTTGAAAATTTGTACAATCCATGATGCAACATGTGTGCGAAATTCTTTATCTTTCAGGTGCGGCGCCAAGATATTTCGCGGCTCTCAATCGCGTTATGTCCGACCATGACTTTTTCTTCCTCGGAAATCATGCCCGAGGCCCAAGCTTCCCCAGGCGGAACCAAAGGAGGCGGCCCTGCTGGCCCGTCCGTTTAAGAGGTAACGAATTTGTGACACACTCATCGACACGGCCTCCTACCACAACATCATTAGTTTCAAGACAGAGGGCGGCCGAGTTTACAAAAAAAGAGCGCTACCTATTCCCCGTCCCAGTGATTAAGGACTTGAGAGGAGAAGCTTTGAGCACGCGCATGGCTACATCAACAGAGATCGAGATGGGAGACGCTATAACACATAGCAAATTCCATATTGTCAAAGAACTAGATCACGACATGATATTGGGACGTTTATGGGTGCTTTCGACAACAAGCGAAAGTGGATGTGCGCCCCTCATGCGTCCCACGCTTGAAAAATTCAACAAATCATCCCATTGGTTATCGCATCAACAAACTACGGAAGAAACCGGACATCGGAGAAGACCCGTTGGCGCTAGCTCATGGTTTTCAAATCAGTAAAGTCGACCAAGCAACCTTTTCTGTGACAGTCTTTCCTTCCCCGTTTAGTCATGGGGACTCGGCGAAATTCTTGCTTTCAACGGCATCGAGAAATGTGAATGGGGGGGAAGTGGACCATTTGAACACTTTGCAAGAAGCTTGGAAACTTATATTAAAGCCCGTGAAGCCAAGACTCAAGCGGTTGCCACGGCGTACGAACACGTTTTTCAATTGGAGATGTAGTGGTTAAAAAGAAAGCTCGTTTCAAGTTGGGAAGATGACGGTAAAATGGATTTGCCCGGTGAAGGAGAAGACGAGGTTGTATCTGGTTGCGGATACCCTTTTGGGAGGATATTGCAAGCTCATCAATGCGGAAACACACACAGGCGTGATAATTCACTGCGATGGCTCACGGAATCAATCCATAAAAAAAAAAAAAAAAAAAAAATTTTGTACTTCCCATTTACTCCCCTTTTCGGTATTTCCTTTAACAATTCCTCTTAGTAGTTGTACTTCCCCAAGATGAATACATTTGTATTTCTCCTGAGGATTCCTTCCATCAAAAAAAAAAAAAAAAAATACATCTCTTTCCAAGCAAATTCTCCGGATATCGGAGAAATACATCGGATAAACCCAAGAAAACAAGCTGCGAGCCATCATACCACAACCTCTTTCAAAAATATATATGAAGCAAAATGTATCTGATGAAGAAGAAGGAAAAGATGAGTTTACCAAAAAAAAAAAAAAAAAAAAAAAAAAAAAAAAAGAGGCATCGGGGGAGACTAAGCGGTTAGAGGAAATAACAAATGGGAGGAACTAGCCCTCGGAGGATGGAGCACAAGTCCCCTCGGGCAAGCTATCTTCAAATACTTCCCCCGGCAATCCTTCGGGCAACAAGGTTCCATTCAGCGGTTTTATGGCACATCAACCTCAACATCCCATCCCGAGCGGCTACGGCGGCGGCCCGGCGGTGTCCTCCCAAGCGACCATTCCGGCCTCATACCATGACCCCTCCGGTATTACCTGTGACACCTTTGGCATCAACTTCAAAGGCTACTTCGTTTCCATCATATGCTCCTTCAAAGGTTTTTCTCATTGACATTTGAAAAAGTTCTTGATTCATCCGCATCAAAATCAAGAATCATGGCGCTCTCCTCCACGCTCTTGAACCCCAAGAGAGTCCGAGCATGTACTTGTTCTTCGTTGGGGTAGATGGAAGGAGGTCCTTAATAATTTCACTAGCTTCATGGAGCAAGGACTCAATCCCAACCAATGCCTCCTCAAAGAAGAAAGATTGATCTCGCCAATTAAGAAGTCCTTTTAGAAAAGTTAAAGGCGGCCATCCTGGAAGGTCCCATCATACTTAACGCAAAGAATGGGGAAAATGATCAAGTTCCATCCTATCTATACACATATAAAAGAGGATAACATGAACAGAAAGAAGAAGAAAACATCTGATATGATTTTTCTTAGCCGAATAACCTAGTCGGGGTGCTTTTGAAGTCGGATCTGCGCGCCTTCACTTGGAGAATCTCCTTTGTTTAGAGGATGATTCGTCTCTAGGCAAAGAAAGAGAAACCAACAAGAAGAACCCCTCTCAAACAAGGGAGATGATGCGATTGCGTTGGGTATGAATACGGAACCTTAAAAAGGAAAGGAAGCGATGAGGGACATAACAGCTTAGATTTTTTTGGCATGGACGATGCCCTGATTGAAGCAGCGCGTGAAGGAAGGCAAAATAAAGAAACTTTGCTATCACAGCAGAAACACCTACTCCCTCCTTGTTCGTGATCCTATCAGTCACGCCCGACTAGCACTTTCGGCTTCCCCAAATTCTGCCCGGTCCCACCATCCGAGCACGCTCGGTTCTAAACTCCACGTCACTTCCCAATGCCGCCCAAGTTGCGCCCGGTCCCACCAGCGGCAAGAAGTGACATGACCATTTCCCAGTACCGCCCTCATCGATCATGCCAACTTCCCAATGACCGTCAGCTCAAGTCCCGCCCGGCCACAAGCTTGGCTTCCCCACCTTGCCTTCCAGGTCCCACCCCGGCCTGTACCTCAGTTTCTAAACTCGCGTCAACTTCTCAATCCACTTGACTGCCCAGTCTCTCGACGATAACTTCCCAATTCATGACCTCAGGTTGTGCAAAATTCGAGGAGGCAAGGATTCCAAATCTATTGATAAAAAGGTCAAACAAACCTCCTCGATTCTCTTTCGATTTCTTCTTTGATAGTTTGTCACCATCTTATGCTTACCTGTAACAAAGCTCCTCTCAGGCTAGCGAGGGGACTTAATGTTGATGGTGGTTTTTTAAACAAAGGTAAAATCGTAAAATTTAAATAACCTAATGTCACCCCGTGACACATTTATTAGAACATTTAATGCGTGTAGTCGGTAATTAATAGGGGTATTTTTTCAAATTAGGATTACTGACGAACAAAACCTAATTCACCTCGTGCCAATGGCAAATCATGCCCGGCCCGCACTGGCAGGGAGCTAGCGCATCTCTATGCCAATGGCAAATCATGCCGACCATACCAAGCGCGTGAAGCATGCCAACCATGCTAGCCGCACCTCCGTGCCAATGGCAAATAATGCCCGGCCACACCTGCCAGAGCTAGACTCGTCTCTACATGCACGATGGCAAACCATCATGCCATACCAAGCTGTGGAAACATGCCAACCATGCTAGCCAGCACCTCGTGCCAATGGCAAATCATGCCGACCACACCTAGCCAGGCTAGCCGCATCTCTATGCCAATGGCAAACCATGCCAGCCATACCAAAGAAAGCATGCCAACCATGCTTCGCCCCAGCACCTCGTGCCAATGGCAAATCATGTCGACCACACCTAGCCCAAGCTAGCCGCATCTCTATGTAATGGCAAATCATACCCGAAGCCATACCAAGCGCCAGAAGCATGCCAACCATGCTAAGCGCACCTCCGTGCCAATGTGGAAATCATGCCAGCCACACCTAGCTAGCCGCATCTCTATGCCAATGACAAATCATGCGGCCATACCAAACTGGCCAAAGCATGCCAACCATGCTAAGCTAGCACCTCCGTGCCAATGGCAAATCATGCCAGCCACATAACCCGAGATAAGCGCGCCATACCAAACACACTCTGCCTTGGCCCTAGCTGCCTTTGGTCACGCCCGCCAAGCCAAACACCCTTACCTTGGCCCTAGTCACGCCCGCCAAGCCAAACACCCTTACCTTAGCCTACGCGCCATGCCAAAGTAGCACGCCCGCACCTAGGCTTGCAAACCATGCAACCTAGGCCAAATTGACCACGCGTGCCATTTGGCACATGCCAACATGCGTCTTGGTAGCTTTTACTACCAAGGCCAGCCCTACTATGACCACGCATGCCATTGGCACATGCCAACGTACTCATTTGGTAGCTTTCTACCAAGGCCACATTTCGCGACCCGCATGCCATTGGCACATGCGCTGCTGCGTCGTCCTTGGTAGCTTTTTCCTTCAAGTCCACGGCCCCTACTTGACCCCGCGTGCCATTGGTAACATGCCAACGTCGTCATTTGGTAAGCTTTTCCACCAGGCCGCGGCCCTAGCGTGCGCGTACCATTGTCACATGCCAGCACGCTCATTTTGGTAGCTTTTCCACAAGGCCGTAGCCTGGCGCCCACGCCATGCCATTGGGAACATGCCAACTGCTTTCATTGTAGCTTTTTCTACCAAGACCCACGACCTACTTACCACGCAGCGCCATGGCTGGCACATGCCAACACGCTGTTGGACTTTTCATCACTAGCCATGCCCTAACATTACATGCCATTGGCACATGCACCTTTCACAGGTGCAACTTAGGCCACGGCCTAGCGTACGCGCCATTGGCACATGCCAAAACCCACGGCAGTAGCTTTTCATACCAACCATGCAACCTAACATAGCTGCCATTGGCACATGCATGCCATTGGCACATACCACAATGCGCGGTAGCCTAACCACTAAGCGAGCGTCGGCATTGCACACCCACGGTCAACGTACAACCTACCACCCAGGCGTGCGCATGCCATTGGCACATGCCACCCTGTGCACTAAGCTGGTAACTCTCGCATTGCCACTTACACTCAGCGTACAACCTACCACCAAGGGCGTTCCCACACATGGCCACGCACGCCGCCACTAGCAGGCCGGCATTGCCACTTTGCGCTCCCAGTACAACCACGCAACAAGGCATTAGCACATGCCAATGGCACATGCCACAGCGCCACTACTTGCCCTCCAAGGTGCAACCAACACTCGGATATCAACACCAAGTGGGGATGCTTTCTAGTGTTTTGGTTTGGGCAGTCTGACATG
Source organism: Papaver armeniacum (assembly GCA_023531295.1). Taxonomy (NCBI): domain Eukaryota; kingdom Viridiplantae; phylum Streptophyta; class Magnoliopsida; order Ranunculales; family Papaveraceae; genus Papaver; species Papaver armeniacum. The sequence continues at coordinate 14,404 of JAJJWW010000884.1, forward strand.
CGGCGTACACTACGCTCACATTAAGAAAGCGTGAAAAGGAATAAGCGGTCAAATAAAAGAGGAAATAATGGTGAAAACGTTTTCACCCATTAACACCATGCGGTTACCACCTCCTCCCATTATTTCACCCTTTACTCTCTTCCTACATGAGGCAGTCGTTTCAATCTCGACTTGTATAAATAGGTCTTACCTATTTCACGGACAACAAGTTTCGGTCGGGAGAAAAATACTACACTCTCGGAAAAGGCAACTTTGCAAGCTCTCCCAAAAGCTTTCATCTCTTCTGAACTTCACGAAGCTTTCACTTTCGATACAAGTCGAGACACTACTCTCCCGAGTGTGCAGATCTCAACACCTTTCTTTTGCTTCCCTCCCCAAATCAACCCTTCTCCTCCACTTTTGGTAAGCAATCTGGGCGACCATTTCTTGGTTTAAGTAGGACTTATGCAGATTGATCTCTCAAATCTATAAAGTGCTCACGTGCGGCACATTTGTTTATGGGTTTGAAGACAGTTTCTCACTCACTACCCGAATTCTGGAATCGCGAAGCGATTTTGCCATAAACACTAGGG
>JAJJWW010000885.1:0-44621 GCA_023531295.1 Papaver armeniacum
CGCTTATGGATTTCGCAAGGGTCTTGGTGTTGCGATATTCCGATCCTACATGCACCATAGGTAAATCTCGCCTCTAGCAACGACGTTTCCCTAGATCCATTCCAAAAGTGTATTTTGCTTTCGCGGAGATACGGCATATGAACATCATATAAAAAGAAGATGCTAAAATTAGCAATATAGATTTACGAAGAAAAAAATCTAAAAAAAAACATACTCCATTAGATGTCTTATCCGGATGTTCGCTTAGTAGATGTGCACAACTTCTCTAGAGATATTGAAGATTTGGTTGGGAATTCTTGGTAGAGTTCGCATAAGATTAGGAGATCAGCTTCTAGGATCTATCGGAAGGGTTGCTACGTGAAGGAGACTTAGCGAGATAAGTAGTTGGTTGTGAATTACTTGGTAGGGTTACGTATAAGATTAAAAGAGTTATTAGTTACTTTTGAAAGTTACACATGTTTCTATTTTTCTAAGTTCTCTAATTTACACTTGGATCGATGATTCATATAATTTATAGACTGGTTTATGTATATTGACTTACAAATCAAACAAGCCAATCAACTAACCTTCTTAGAAAGCTTGGTGGCTTGAACACCATACTTTGGCCAAGGAATCGCTTTTCCAAGAGTTTGCACTAATGTTTCCATACCAAACAAATCGTGCGGGTAGACATAAATTCGGTTTATTACTTCCTCAATCGGTATTTTGTGGCAATCAACCTCCAACCCATCCTTTCCATGTAATTGTTGTTTTCCCATTAGCAGAAAAGCTCTACCTCTAGCAAGGATGTTTGCCTTAGACGACTCGTCAAAAAGGTTGCACCTTCTACTCCCGCGAAATATATGGCATATGAACATCTTCAATTCTAAAACTTCAAAACAAATTGAGATTTAAATGCATGTAAAAATAAAAATCTAGGAGAAAGCTGCTTTAGTTGTCGTGATCTCAGTTGGCTCCGACTAGGTGGATCTTTTGATGTCACATCCGAGTATGTTTCCCCAAATTTTGTTGACTTACATGCGGCGGTAGAGTAATATTCCATATTCGGGTGACAAATATGCCAAATTCCACTTAGTGAATACAAAGACACGGATGAATAGGTAAAAAATATACAAGGTTCTCCAAAATACACCCTAGCATCCGTGATTCATATATTAGTTGATAGCATATTTGGACTTATATGGTCTTAAGATCATGTAAACTGGTTTAAAACACATACCTTGAACTTTTTCGGATATTGCGATACGAGATTGGCTTAGTTGAGTAGATCCGTTGATTTCACAGACCTACGAATGTTTTGGTTGACTTACATGCATCGTAAAATTGAAACCATTTAAAGAAAAATGCACAATCGACTCACAATCAAATAGCTAACCACATATCTCGTTCTATAAGGTTCTCTAAAATATACACTAACGTCCGTGATTCATATAGTTGATAACATATTCGTCTCTTATATATATATATATATAACTGGTTTGTGTAAAAACATATCCAATGAGTTAATAAAGCAAACAAGCATAGCAACCAACCTTTTGATCCAAGATGGTTTGATTTGATGGCCAACTAATTTCAAAGATCACCAACATCTTTTAAAGTTTTTATCCCAGGAAAGATGTGCCAAAGGGTAATTTGATGGTTTCATTTAGTACTTCACTAACTTTGGACGCTATAGCATGTAACCTCACCCATCATTCGACTTCATTTTATAAGATACCTTCTTTTTGAAGAGTAAGCTCTACCAATGGCAACAATGTTGTCCTTTCTCCAAACCAAAGTTTGCATCCTCGCCCAACGGAAACACAAGGCGCATGAGAGATAGTAAATGGAAGATTAAAAATTTAAACGCGTTGGAAAACCATACATCAATGGTAACTTTTTAGATGGAACATTCGAGACTCCCCCGGTGGATGGAGGGAGACGAAGACTTCTTCTTTGATACTAAAGACGTCGGGGATTCGGTAGAAACGGTCGACGTTTTAGTACAAGGAGATACCACAGCTTAGCGGACCCTTGGTAACTTTCGAGATGACTTCTTCGGACCCCGGATTTCCCATGTTTTTGGAAGTTGCTTAACTGATTTTGGACCTATGTTATTCTTAGATCGATTGGAGGCGTTGCTAGATCCGCATCCCGTGACCGTAGTTGAACACATTGTTTGAAAAATCGGATAGTGTACGCAATTTTTTCAAAAAATTACACAATCTAATCAAAACTCGGTTCACTTACCTCTCCTCCAGGCATCGGATGATATCTGTTTCCCACAATTTTCGCAATGTCGACTCCTTGAGATAACAAGTTATCTATCAAATCTTTGATACGCATTTTTAGTATACTCTAATTCTTTCTCCTTAGCTTTCGACTTTTCACGCAGTTCATCATTCTCTTTCGAGTGTCTTGGTTTTCTTCCATTTGGAAAGTAAAGGGTTGCACGTCACTCCAAAGCCTAGTCCCCTTGACACGTCCACCCTTATCCGGACGATCACAACTGTTAGGGCATCCTCGTTATGACCAACCGTTAGAGTTCCCTCTTGAATCATCTTCCGCTTCTCTTCATGTTCAAATAATGTGTTAAATTCGATTTAAACCTTCGCAATTACTTTGCACTTACTTTGGTCAAAAACATGAGGTTTGTAAAAGTTTATGTTTTCTCAAAACCAGGATAATGTCTTCTTCCCGACAAACTAAATCTGGAAACAATTCCGTGTTTGTTTTCGCGTGCTCTTGCCCACATGAAGCACCGGTCTTCAAGATCTTCTTCGACAACATTTCCGCTTTGGACCTAGTAGTTACCAGAAACAAGTAAGGATTTATATCCGCACAGATATTAACTGTGACAAACAGAAAACCTATTCCAAAGCATCTAATGTGACAAAATTACAGATTGGTGTAAGAGGACACATCCCTATACCGTTATAGGTTTCTGCATATATGAGACACGACGCGACATACAAAATAGAAGTATCTGATATTGCCGGTTTTACTGTGCAGTGTATAATAAATAAGAAAACATACTTACTAATTTTATTTTTAATCCCGAGTATCCTCCTCGTCCCTATCCGATGTGGGAACTTGGATTGTGATATTGCCTCGTTTCCCCTCTCCGAATTTTTCTTGCAGAGGAAATAAAAATAATTTCATTAGTATGCTGGGATAGACAATAAGAACGAAACAGAAAAAGCAATGTGTATTACATACCTTAAATATAGGCGATTTTAGTACATGATTAAGGTAATTGTCCTAGTTTTCTTGGTCCATTACCCTTTTCGTACTTTTTGGGGAAATTTCTTAGTTTGTGCGGCCTTTCCAGGAAGGGTTTTACATGATTGTTGTACAATTTCCTTCAAGTCCTTGAAATTTGAGCAATTAGACGCTTCATGACCACTCGCTTGACTCATGGGGCACCTCAAAATGTTTGCAATAACATGTAATGTATGTTAATTACGAGACTCACGGTTAGACAACAAAATCGGCGAATTGATAACCGCATATGCATACCTGAATTTTCTCACATATTTTCTTTTGTTGTTGAAGGGACTTCCTTCCAACATAAATATTTTATGCCAACCATATCACCAGACCAAATAGCCTAGGTATCTCTGAATTCAATTATGGTTACCAATAGTAGGAACATTTTGTTAAATTCAATATCCCTTCTTTTGGCATCTTTTTGAGAAGTCTCTATGCAAACTTCAACATTCTTGTCATTCCCTCTCTTTTATGATCACTAGTAGAGTCTTCTTGTTGTGGTAACCTGCGCTTTTGGAGCATTTTCCAATTCCTTTTAACAAATTTATACTGAAAATATATTATTGCTTTCAAATCCTGGCTTGATTGGGGTATACTCAAACTAATTGGGGTATACCCAATAAGACAAAATCTGGTCATTATGAAGTAAAACCAAGCCACCCCTTAACCTTTTTTTTTTTTTTCAAATAGGGAGCCGCAGCAACAAAGGGAGGCGTGGCCATGCCTTAGGCCAACTGGCACCACTTGCCATTGGCCACGCCCCTTCCTAAACCGGCCCTATTTCTCTCGACCAATTGTGTCGCCTCAAATTAGCCACGCGCACATAAGTTATGGATGGGCCCATACTTGTCGTCCCCACTTGCCATCGACTAATCAGGTCGCTATAAAGCCGCCACACTCTCACCAGAAGTGTAGTCAATCAAGTCGCTCCTTTTCTTATCCAATCAAGTCGCTCTAAACTTGCCACCACACATTAAAGGCCAAACGCACCCTGCTGCGCCACCATACTAACTGGAAAGCCAAACACGTCTTACCACAACAACATATTGATTGGCATGCCAACATGCCACTCTGCCGCGGTAGCATGCCACCCTAGCATTGGTCACGCCGCCAAGCCCTAATTCTTACCACGACGCCAAATCCCTAGCCTTGGCCACGCCGCCAAGCCTAATTCTACCACAACGCCAAATCCTAGCCATGGCCACGCCGCCAAGCCCTAATTCTTACCACAACGCCAAATCCTAGCCTTGGCCAAGCCGCCAAGTCCTAATTCTTAACACGGCGCCAAATCCTAGCCTTGGCCACGCCGCCAAGCCCTAATTCTTACCACGACGCCAAATTCTAGCCTTGACCACGCCGCCAATCCCTAATTCTTACCACGTTTCCAAATCCTAGCCTTGGCCACGCCGCCAAGCCCTAATTCTTACCACGCCGCCAAATCCTAGCCTTGGCCACGCCGCCAAGCCCTAATTCTCACCACGGCCGCCAAATCCTAGACTTGGCCACGCCGCCAAGCCCTAATTTTGGCCGGGAGTCAAACAACTTTGGCCATGCTATAAAGCCACAAAGCGTGGCCATGCCATAACGCCCTTTGGAATGCCGCCATGTCACGACTACTAGCATGCCGCTATGCCGCGGCTACGCCATTAGCATGCCGTTATGCCATGGCTCCACCAGGCGTTACTATTCCAATGGCGCTACTTCGCTATACAACAATATGCGGCCATAATCAATGTCCACTCTTCCCCATGAGATGCAATCTCAGCCATCCAAGTTCGCCCTTGAACTGACGACTTGCAGCAAGTCCCAGGAAACCAGCTACGCCTGGCGCCACTATGCTAATGGCGCCACTTTGTTACACAACAAAGATGTGGCCATAATCAACGTCTACCTTTCCTCATGAGATGTAATCTCAACCATTCAATTTCGCCACCAAACCGACGGACTTGTGGCAAGTTTTAGGTGGCCGACCAAGGCAAGCCTAATAGCATCACATGCTATTTTCCTATGGCAAAGTCTCTTGACTTTGAATTTCCACACATAGCAACCTGCTACACGTTTTCCAAGAAAACACTCGAGACATCAAACATGTCACAAAATGGGGGATACTCATCAGGGTATTGGTCTGGCGGTTTAGAGTGTGCGGCGTGCAATGCGCCCGCTACAAGAAAGTGTCATGAAGTTGGAAAATTAGTGGTGGTGAAAAGTAACGGTGTAAACAATTCATTTCCTTCATCATGGAAGCGTAATGACTGACGGTTACACGAATTCACTTCCCTCATCATGGAAGCATAACGTCTGACAGTTACACGTTACTCTATTCTTCCACCACTCAATCGTTTCCACTTCCTACGAGACCAGGGTACGTTTCAATATGACTTGTATAAATAGGCTTCAACTATTTTCACCAAACAAGAAGTTTGGGTCGTTAAAAATATAGTATCTATAAATCACCTGGTAGCTTTCCATTCTGCTAACCAGCTCTACTTCCGATACAAGTCATAAAACAAACCACACCTTCAGAATCAACTATTCTGGTCTCAACACTCTCTTCGCTTCCCTCTCTAAGACCAACCCTTCTCCTTCACTTTGTGACCGAAGCAAGCCTGGAACGGCCATTTCTTGGTTTATGCCAGGATTGTATAGATTGATCTCTCGAATCAAAAGTACTCCCGTGCAGTACATTGTTTAGGGTTTAGATTCGTTTCTCATCCACACACCCAAATTACCAAAATCAGCAGAAACGGTTTTCACCCGCAAACAACACTGTAGCAACAAAAAAAAAAAAATTAACACCTAAGCATAATACTCATTCAAAATTAAAAATAGGGGAGTAGCAAAAAGAGCGCAAATGTTAATACAAAATAAAACATATATCCTTATTTTGGATAGTGAAGAATTACCGCGGATTTCATTCTAGAATCAGAACTTGAAGCGGTAAAGGAGTTGGCGAGACGCAATCGAGATGACACTAAACACATCTCAACCATAGAGGCGAGCTCTTCCAAAATCTCATTCTCAGAGTTGATCTTAGCCAGCGTAGCCTTTGAAGTCTCTAACTCTTTTTTCATCGCTCCTTCGTTGCCTCAGCTTAAAGACAATGGATGTCCGATAAGAGACTAATTAATTATTGTGAAAAATACTAGAACCACCCTACTATATGGGTTCAATATTTAGAAGCCCCACAAAATGGATCCTCCACTATCAACTCCATACTTTCAGAAAATGCTACTACTAGACCCAAAATATCAAATTTTCTTCGGATCTCGGCCCATAATTAATTATTACGAATTTTGATAATGACAACATTACCCTTTTACTATTTATACAAGAGGAATACCAAAAGCTATTTTCATTTCTCTATTTTTTTTCTCTCTCTTCTCCATTCATTCTCTCTCGGCTCCGGCGAAATTTCTCTGTTCAGATTCATTCATCAACAATGAAAGATCGGGATGACTTCTTCACCGGAAATCATCAGACTTGTTTCATGATCGAGGAGATCTGTTTTGGATGAGTTTTTGTTTATGTTAAAGAAGGCGAGAAAACGGTAGTGAAAGATCGAGAAGACTTCATCACCGGAAATGATGAATAGGTAAATTTATTTTGTTGCAATCATTTTAATTCGATATTTTCTAGGGTTTTCTTTCTTCTCCATAGATTACATCTCAGATCTCCAACATTTTTTTTGTTTCAATTGATTTGTAACTTAATCAACCAATTGATTTGATCTAAGTCATTTAATATGGATTTCTCGGTTGTGAGATGTATTTGATTGAATTGTTTTCAATCGATTTGATTTATTTTTCATTTGCTCTTTTAGATCTAGAAAAACTATAATAAATTTGTTATTAGTAGAAGAAGATGTGTTTGTAGCGATAACAAATCAGGATTCTACTCTCTGCATTTTTGAATTTTGATCTTGATTTCGTTAGTTTTGTCTCAAAACTGTAGAAGAGAGGAAGAAATGGGTTTCTGCAGGTTTTGTTGGTGTGGCTATGTGCATAAGATTCAGAAATGGAGTTGGTGGTTCTGGATTCGTCATTGTTTTACCCTATTCTCCAACTAACATTTCTGGTTTTCCATCTATCCATCCTTAACAAGTTGTTGTTCTGATTTTGTTTTATCCTCTAAACTCATAATAATGATATTATTAGTAGGCGCCCTTGTTTGATAGGGGTGGTCCATTTGGAAATCAAATCATGCATAAAGAAAAACATTCAGAATCAAATCAAATGTGAGAAAAACGTGATGTTAAAATGGTGGCGATGATTTCAAAGAGGAGATGATTAGTAATAGTTTTCTGAAGATTAATGATGTCTGATTTGGTTGCTAACAAACTAGATTTGTGATCTTCGAGGTAGAATTGTGTTATACTGAGTGGGTTTATTTGACTAATCAATGATAACATATCTTTTGATGGCAGTTTGGGTAGTATTTCCACTTATACGTACGAGTATCTCAAACTAATGGTATTGATGGATGCATTAGTTCTGAGGTGTCTATTGTAAATGTAAATGTAATTGAATTTAGGCTATTGGAAGTTATGACCTTCAGCTACCTATTGCTTATGTACTTAATGCAGCACTAATGCCCATTTATTTTATACTCCCACTGTCCATTTTTATTTGTCCTAATTTCTACTTTGGTATGTCCATTTTTATCTGTCCGCTCTGTTTATAGACATATTTTTCCCTTAAACTATCAAATATACCCTTTCTTTTTATAATTATAAAATCATTTTTAATATAAACTTAATTCAAAATCATAATATCATCACCATATATAAGGAAAAAATCCATTCAATATTTTTTTATATTAATTGCCATTCCTTTTTTAAATAAAAACATTTATGGGTAGTTACAAAATTCCTAATACTTCTATTTATTCTTACATGGCAAAGAATCAAAAAATTTATGACAAAATCTCAAATTCATGGTAGAGTATATCTAAAGAGGAAATAATCTACAATTTCAATTTTTTTTCCCTCTCAAATAAAAATTCCAAAGGCTCCAAAGTTTTAGTACGGGAAACCAAAATCAAATGGAGGAAAAAATTCTTAAATTTTGGAGTATAAGTTTGCTTTTATTTCTATATAATATTTCCTAAAACAATAATACTATCCAAATTAGAATTTTAACACTAATAATTTTAATTTTGGTAATAACGTAATATTAAATAGGCTAGTCAAGGGATAGTCATGACATTTTATAGGATTTTCTTAATATCTTGACAAAGTCAAAGCGGACTCTTAAAAATGGACGGAGGGAGTATTTTTTTTGTTATTTCAGGGGCATGGGCGAGTTAAGGATTTTGATATAAGAAAGGAGGCAGGTGGGGCCTCTAATAGGTTCAGAGGGATTACAAGGTTCAGGTGTCTCAGAATTACCTTGAGATTCATCTTTTTTGGGCGGGGAAAGGAACTTGCTGCATACTTGAGCAAGGTTCTTACAGACCATACATTTCTGCCATTAGTGTTACACCAGGTAAACTACCATTATTAAATTATATATCAGGAGTAAAGTTTGAAGTTCGATTATGTATATATGTGACTAAACTTTTATTCAGAATATTATAATCATTTTCTCGCATCATCTCACTCAGTTCTGTAACAAATGCTTAAGAATTACTATGATAGATCCAAGCTAAGAGCATAAAATTAACTCAATAAGTACATGAATCCCACTTTTTTGAGATTTAAAACTAGTACTTATGAATGGTAAATTGGTTTGCAGTGCTTCTAGGATAGAGAACAAGCCAAATACATTTACTTACGCAGAACTGATAACAAACTAGATTTGTGATCTCATCTTATATATATGGTTCCTACATTAGGTGAGATTTAAAGCTGGGGTTATAGCAGGACTACTGTGTAAATCTAATTTTAGCTCTTGTAAAACTTCTAAGTCTTTGATCCCTTGAAGGTATATCCTTTAGAGCATAATCTTAATTCTATTTCTATGATTACGCTTCCATTTTGTGAATCCAATGGAAGTCTCGGTGTAGCTATTTGCAGAAGGCTAGTTGTTTACAGATGTATTTACAAGGATTGCGAACTTTAGATGAATGTTTAGGATTGATTTAATGAATGGCAGAGTTGATCTGCAACTATAGTTGAGGTGAAGCTAAAATAATTGTTGTGTCTAGATAATGGCTTGCATTTTGGATGTGTAATTTCTGGTTACACTTGCATCATGATGTGTAATTTTTGGTTACACTTGCATTTTGGATGTGTAATTGCTGATTACACATGCATTTAAGTATGTGTATATACTGACTACTCTTCCTTGGATGATCTACTCTGAAGCTCTACATTTCATCATTTTTACCCATCGTTTGATTTGAGTTTCATCCATTATTTAAGTTGTTTAAATAGTAACAACATAAGGAATTTGGTATCATCACATTGAGTATGTATCATCTTTTCCTTCAATTTCATTAGAAGTTCCATATGTTGGCGAAACTTTTCTTGGAAATGGTTTTTTGTTGGTTACAAGCCATGGTATTTGTATGCTTAACTTGTTTTCTAATGCAATACTAATGAAACTTATAAAGCGTGATTTGTTTGATCAATGTATAGGTAACTTTTCCCACTTTTAGTTGGAGGAGGTGCTGGTGGTGCGGGTGCAGGTTTTAGAAGAGGATTATGGAGCTGGTGGTGGTGGTGGTGATGGTGGTGGTATTGGAGCTGGAGGAGGAGTAAGCTTGGTGGAGGAATATGTATCGGATGGGTGTGGCGAGGTTGTAGCATAATGATTTGTAGTTATTCGACTTTTTTGGATGTGTAACTATTAGTTACACATTCTAATTAGATGTGTAACTTCTAGGTACACAAGCTAAATGGATGTGTAGCTACTGATTACACATGCTAATTAGATGTGTAACTTATAGATACACGTTCTAATTGAATTACTAGTTAGTTAGATGTGTAACTACTAGTTTCTGAAATTTTCATCTAGTATTGTTCCTGCATTTCTTATTCGATATTTAGGTTCACGGTTGCTCACTGATTGATTATGTCTCTCGATAATGAATTCTTCATATTCCATTTTGTGGGTCTATATGGTTATGTTCTTCAGACGGAGTAATGATATTTTAAGCCTTTTCAGTTCTTTCATTTTGCCGCAACCATCATTTGCTTCAGGTAAATTTTCCTTTAATTACCTTCAGATGTTTGTCCTCCATATAAACTATAGATGACATAGTATTGAATGTCAGTTCGTCGGTATCTTTAATCTTGCTTTCATTCGGTGCTACTACTATATAATGTTATTTTAAGATGAGTTTTTCACAATGTCAGACATAGAATCATGTTTGGAACCTTAGATTTTAATGATAGGAATTTCTCCTTACACAACTCAGTTGCATGTGTAACTTCTCCTTACACATTTCTATATGCATGTGTAACTTCTCATTACACTAGACAAAGGCATGTGTAACTAGAAGTTACACAAGTTAGATGCTTGTGTAGCTCCTTGTTACACATGCTAAAATAAAATTAACTCCTCCTCCTTACACTAGGCTTCAGAGATAAGTTATCATGTGCCTTTTATGTGATCTTTTTTCTATAATTTCGCCTTGCAATTATTCTATAATTTTGTTTCTTTATTTTTTGTCCATCCAACCTAATTCCATGGATGTTTATTCTTGTTTGCAGATGTGCAAAGATATTGAAATCGAGAAAGACAAAAAAGGAAAGAAACATTTCTATTATAGGATATGGTGTATTATTTCTAGGATTTTGCTTTCCATATCTCGTGTTTTAATTCGTTTATTGTGTTCAAACAACCAATTACTATCATTGTAATAATTGATGAACGGACAAATTATTGTAAATGAATAAAGTAATACATGTTTTTTATGATGAATAACTTGTAGATAACCTTACATATAGCATGTGTAATAAAAAGTTACACATGCATATGGATGTGTAACTTGTAGATACACATGCCATACGCAAGTGTAACTTCTGCATACACATGTGTAACTTTGCATTACACATTTTATATAAATGTGCAACTTCTGGATACACATGCCATATGCATGTGTAACTTTTATGTACACATCCATATGTTGGTGGTGGTCGGCAGTGGTGGTGGGAGGTGGTTGGCGGCGGCGGTTGGCGGCGGTGGTGGTCGGAGGTGGTTGGTGGCGGTGGCGGTCGGAGGTGGTTGACGGTGGCTGTGGTGGTCGGAGGTGGTTGGAACATCATCACATAATATTTTAATAATTTTGGGCCTAAATTTAAATTTTATTTAATTATGGGCTTGACAATATGCATAAGGGTATCGGGTCTTTTAATAATTAGGGGCCTAAACTTAAACTTCTTTTAATTAAGGGCCTCATATTATGGGTTATCCATGGGTTGGGCCTTAGCCTAATTTTCCCTTTATTCGAGGAAAATTAACAAAGAGCCTGAAAGGATAATCTTCCTCGAATATTGAATCTTAAGTTAAACTTAGCAAAGAGATATCCATGTAGTTTCCTAGTGTCGATTAAAATAAGAGTAGCATGCTCTATATCAAAATCCGCGAACTCTTGAGGAATGCTATTTTGGTCATAGCCAGATAAAGACTCAGCAGGAGGGAGACTCATTTGACCAAGAGACAAACCCATCAAATTCAGCTCGAGATTTCTTAGGGGAAGGAACATTGGATTCATTCGAGTTGGTTAAAACCTTTACCCTGATCTACAAAGGAGTGATAAGCTTCACGGGAAGCAGAAAGGTTACTAGACACATTTTTGTGTCTGATTAACCTCAATTCTGTATATCGATAGTGCTCATTTTTGTACTTATTATGTTGTTTTATGTGTTTGTAGGTGTTTTTGGAGAAATAAACTTTTGTGGAAAAATTGGTTTGAAAAGTGGTATTTGAACCTCGAGAGAAACTTACTAAAGGGCACCCCGAGAAAGTCTTAAAGACACCCAAGAAATATGTTATTGGCACCGGAAGAGTTGATAAAGGAACCCTGAAATTTTACTATTCGTACCCCAAAAATTACTATTTGCACCAAAGGGCAGGTGTTAAAGAGACCCTAATGTTTTTTCTTCAGTAATTCAAGTCTTCGTTTGTAATAATTAATCATCATTTCTTGGTGTTATCATTAATATATGCAAATCTGAAGCTAAATGGCGAAGCCTCGAGTTCTAGATCGGAATCTGAGATTTTAAATAATTCTGGATTCAAAAATAATTGTGTTCCAATGAGTCTTAATCCATCAGTTTTTATTCCTGATAGGGTTATTGATGAGAGTGTGAATGAATGGAGATTTAGTTTGATTGGAAGATTGGATCTAGTCAAGTTAAAGATGTATGTTCTTACAACCAAATTTGAGAAAACAATGGACTCTTTCGGGGAATTGTCAATTCATTTCTATTGGTAAAGGTTTCTTCATTATCAAATTAGAGAATAAGGTTGATATGAAGTATGTTTATGAGGGTTTACCGGGAGGTGGAATCATAATATTTGAAACTTAGATTTTGGGAACGAGATTTTAAGCTTTGACAACAAAAATCTTCCAGTGCTTTTGTTTGGTTGTTATTTCCTGGATTGAGTATAGAGTATTGGAAAGAGGATATACTTATGTCAATGGGTAGTGCAATTGGTAGACTAATCCGTCTTGATTCTACAACTCTGAAAAACGAAATTGGTTATTATGCTAGTATTAGGTGGAGATTGATTTAACAAATGTCATTCCTAACAAGGTAGTGGTTGAATCTAAATACTGTAAGTTTGAGCAAGAAATAAGAATATCTAGAATGCCTAAGTTTCGTAATCATTGCAAGATAGTAGGTCACTTGGTGACAGAATGCGAGTAGCAAGGAAAAATCAAGTTAATGGTGGCCAAAAATACATTAATCAAAAGCCTCAATGGAGATACACACCATAGAAAATTTCAGTTCATAATTCTGGTGGATTTGATATTTGTGAGTCATCAAAGGTTGATAAGAATATGAGCACATCAATTAGGTAATGATAATTCATTTGGAAAGGTGGATGAGCTCAATAAACTTTGTACTAATAATAGCACTCAGGATAGTAATGAAGATAGTTTTACTGGAGTACTAGAATCACCTATGGAATTCTCTGCTTTATCTGTGGAAAAAATAATTGATGTGGGTAATTGTGTCAATGGTAATGTTTCATAATTGGTTCCTCTGGTTAACCCTGAAATCAGTACCAATACAACATCTGAAGTAGTGTCTGCTCAAGTATTGTCAAAAATTAATTCTAGTGGAGTAAATTTGGAAGGATGGAAGGAAGTATCAGGTAATAGAAATATTAATATTAATTCTGTCTCTGCTAAAAGTTTTGCATCACCAAGTAAATTCCAAGTTTTGATAGAATTTGTTGAAAAACAGGATCAAATTTTTTCTAAAGTGATCAGTAAACCTTCTAAAGGAAAAGTTACTAAAGGTGTTCCTAATGTAATCAAAAGAAAACAAGCTCATACTTCAGTTAAATCAATTACAGGAATGGGAAGCTCTAGTACTTCTCATACCAATCAATCTCAATGAGAGTTGCCTTTTGGAATGTCAGAGGTTTGAAGAGGATTCAAGCCAAAGACAAACTAAGAAGTTTAGTTAATAATTTTAATCCTTCCTTGTTATGGGTTGTTGAGCCTAAAATAAGAGTTTCAAGTAATGTTTGTAGGAACTTTAAACTTCTTGGAATGTGTCAGATAATCATTCACAATTCTAGTGAACAATCTAAGGGTAATATCTGGTTATTCTGGCATATTCCTTTGCCTAAACAAATTGTTGTTTCTTCCACTAGACAAGCTATCACAGTTAAAGTTGGTGAAGTTTTAGTAACTGGAATTCATGTTGCATGTCTTACTATAGATATAGGAGAATTGTGGGAGGAATTGGTAGAAATGAGTGAAATGAATCTTACATGGATGGTAATTGGAGACTTCAATGTGGTCTTTGAGTAATGAAGAAAAGGTTGGTGGTAGGAAACCTTTATTGGTGTCCATGAAGGATTTTAGAAATTGTCTGGAATCTTGCAAACTATTACAAGCTTCAAGATCAGGTATTAAATACTCTTGGTGTAATCTGGTAAGAAGAGAATTCTCGTGATCTTGATAAGGCTTTTTACAATACATAATGGTTAGAAGCGTATGATGGATGGTGTTATAAAGTTGGAGCTAGAGGAATTCGATCATGGTGCATTATTGGGGGGTGTTACAAAAACAGAAAAACCAAGAAATATTCCTTTCGTATCAATATATTTGGACTTCACATCATAATTTTCCAAAGTAATTGCAGAGTCATGGGTAGAGGATTGTGATGGAAATCCTTCATTTGTTTTCCTTAGTAAACTTAAAAGATTAAAACATATTCTTAAAATTTGGAATTGGGAAATTTTTGGTGACTTGGGAGTAAAAAAGTCAAACAAGGCGATGAGGAGGTATTATCTTCTACTCTATTGTTTGATGCAGATCCTGAAAATTCAGATCTCCTAAATAAGTTGGTGACTGCAAGGGGAAAACAAGAAATTGCTTCTAAGCAATATAATGAGCCGATGAGAGCTAAATCAAGAGTAAAATGGGTAAAAGAATGTGGAGCCAATACTTCTTTTTGTCATACTTGTATATGAGAATAAGGGAAACTCAAAATAATATTTGTCAATTTGGAAAGTGTAAATGGTACAGTAGTAACAGATCAAAAACAAATTGTTGATCTTCTGGTTACACATTATGAAAAAAAAATTGAAGCAAGAGATCTGGGGTTTGCAGAAAATATTTTTGAAGTTATTCCAAAAGTGTTGAATGAGGAAGATAATTATTTCTTGGATGTTATTCCATCTTTAGATGAGATAAAAGAAGCAGTTTTTGCAATGGATGCTAATAGTGCTCTTGGTCCTGATGGATTTCCGGGGATGTTTTTACAAATTTGCTTGGGAAGTCATAGGTGATGAATTGATAAATGTTATTCAGTATTGTTGGAGATGCAGGTTTATACCTAAAGGTTGGAATTCTAATGTTTTATTCTTACTCCCAAAAATTCAAGGTGCTAAAAAAGCTGATCATTTTAGACCAATTGGATTAGCAAATTTTAACTTCAAGATCATTACAAGAATTATAACCTCAAGAATTAGAAAATACTTGAAAGAATGATTTCAATTCAGCAAGGTGCATTCATAAAAGGAAGAAATATTCATGAGAAAATTGTGCTTGCTTCGAATCGGTTAATGAAATAAATATCAAAGAAGAGGTGGCAATGTAGGTCTTAAATTGGACATTTCTCAAGCTTATGACTCACTTAGTTGGGATTTTTGTTTGAAGTTCTTAGAAGATTTGGTTTTTTCGAAGTTGGTATTTGTTGGTTAAGAACTATCTTTGAATCGCTAAAATATCGGTACTCATTAATGGTGGTCCTAATGGTTTCTTTGGAGTTGGAAGAGGATTGAGACAAGGTGATCATTTGTCTCCAATTATTTTTTTCTAGTGAAGAAGTATTAAGTAGAAACATTACTCATATGGTGCGAGAATGGAAGCATAAAAGCAATGGTGAATAGAGGAGGTATTCAACCAACTCATGTTTGCGAGATGATATCTTCATTTTCTGTAATGGGCACAAAATTTCATTGTCTAATCTTATTAGGTTATTAGTGAATTACAGGTTAGCTTGGTCAAGTTGTTAACAAGAGTAAAAGCAAATGCTTTGTGGGAGGGGTATCAGATATTAGAAGAAAACAAATTGCAGAATCTGTGCAAATGACTCTATCTGAATTCCCAGATAAATATTTGGGTGTAATTTTAAATCCGAAAGGGTGAAAACATCACGGGTTTGGGGATTGTGGAAATGATACGAAAATGATGGTGGATGGATGGGTGTCGCTTGCTTTTTCAAAGCAAGACTAACACTTGTCAAATTTGTGTTATGCGGTATGCCTATATATGTTATGTCGTCTACAAATGGCCAAAAATTGTACTCATGGAGTGTGAAAGGATAATTCGAAATTTCTTGTGGTGGTGACCCCAGGTTAAAAAATTGGTCCCAGTTAAATGGGATGTTGTTAATACTCCTGTGGAAGAAGGTGGTCTTGGTTTGAGAAGGCTGGAGGTAATGAATAAAGCACTTTTGATGAAGTTGTTATGGAAGATAGAAACATAAGAGGTGGAATGGACTTCTTTCATGAGGGCAAAGTATAAAACCAAGAATGGGGAATGGGGTATTACATACAAACAATCTTCTATTTTGCCAGGACTAAAATGGGTATTGCCTGAGTTTAATGAATGAAGTAGATGGTTGGTTGGTAATGGCAAGAACATTTCAGTATGGAAGGATAAGTGGATCAAGGAATATGCACTCATTGAAAGATATGTTGATGATAATTATGTGCAACAAAATATTGATATGAAAGTTGAGCATCTCATTCAAGAAGGAAAATGGCACATCCCTGAATGTATGTATAAATACTTTGAAGTTACGAGAACTTCCAACACTAAGTGTAGGTCATGATAAGAGAATATGGACTGGAGATCTTACAGGCAAATTTTCAGTAGCTAACTCTGCTCATCTGGTGAGGACAAAATATCCAGTGGTGTCTTGGGAAAAAAGGTATGGAATCCTTGCATTCATCCTTACACTTACGCAAATTTATGGAAAATCCTAATAGGGGCTTGTGCTTTCTGAGAAGAGTCGATCGGAAAAAAGGATTTCAAACTGTTTATAAATGTTATTTATGTGGGAACAATCAAGACACAATGGACCACATATTATGACATTGTGATTTCAATGAGAATGTATGGCATTGGTTGGGTGGAGTGTTTAAATTCTTAAATCCTACATCATTTGAAGAAGTTCTTAGTTTTGCCAGAAGAAAGAGTGCAGCAATTCAGGAGATATGGTATATCAGTGCATTTAATGTCATGGTGGAATTATGTCTAACAAGAAACAAAATAATATATGAAGGACAAGAACCAGATATTGCAAGATTCCAACAAAGAATTGTGAGCTTCACTAAAGAATGCAGTGCTACAATTAAAGGGAGGATGTGGGGAAACATGTATGACCTTCGGGTATTCTTATTCTTTGGTGTTACGGGGATGAAAAGTAAAAGCATCAAGTCAAACAATGTTTCTTTAAGGCTGCCAACTAGAAATCAAATTCTTATTTGCTGTGATGGAGCTTCTAAAGGCAATCCAGGGAAAGCAGGCTTTGGATTCATTGCAAGAAGTGCAAATGGTGGTTGTGTTGGAGCCGTCGGGCGGTATTGGTATAGCAACTAATTATTTGGTCAAGTGATGACATTGATCATTGCGGGAGAATGGGCTGTGAGGCAAAAGTTACTTGATGTATGTTTTAGCCTTGATTCAAAAACAGTTTGGAAGCATTTCGAGTGGCAGGAATTCTTGGGTAATGGAGAATAGATGGAGGAATATTGTCCAGTATCAAGTCAATCAACTTTAAACAACTCGTACAGAGAAATCAACTTCTTTGTTGATGCATTAGCAAAAAAAAGGGGTTTTATTGGAAAGAGGTGAAACTCAATATTATGATGCAAAACCATCTTT
This sequence comes from Papaver armeniacum, assembly GCA_023531295.1. NCBI lineage: Eukaryota > Viridiplantae > Streptophyta > Magnoliopsida > Ranunculales > Papaveraceae > Papaver > Papaver armeniacum. The sequence continues at coordinate 17,773 of JAJJWW010000885.1, forward strand.
TCTTGGTGGCTTGGAAAATGAAGATGGAGTATACTTTAGATTTTGCTAAAATGTAATATCTTAAAAATTCAGTTTTAGTTTCATTTTTGTATATACAAATTTGAGTATATTCCTAGTTTGTCTTTGTAATTGTTTTTAAACCCAATTTCAGTAATAAAATTTAATGATTTAGCAAAAAAATAAATAAAGAGACCCTAATAGTGGATAGGGGACACCTTCGTCTTCCCCATTTCAAATTAAAAATTTTGGCGGGAATTAAATGGCATCAGAAAAGTAAAATTAGGGTTCGACAATTTGAGGAGTTTTAAAGAGACTTAATCGCAAAAATCAGTTGGGCTTGACTTCTTAGGGGCAAACAGAGATGGTATGGTGGTTGGACTCAATTGAATTGCGCTGGATAGTCGGATTTTCAGTAAAATGGGGAATGGAGAATATCGGGTATATTTTGATCATTTTGGAAATATGGAGATTTAAGGTAAGATAAACTCTTTTAAATATTTGTATCAATATAATAGAGTGTTTGAAAGGAACAAACAGCCTAGAGACGCGTAGAAAGAGAAAATAAAGGAAATCATGTGACTTGCAAGAAAAGAAGAAGTGAGATATAGTAGGATTTTCTAGGGTTTTGGAGGTGTATAAAAGGGTTGCTCGAGTTTAGAACGTAAGAAGAGGGAAAATCAAGTTGCGGGAATTGTTTTCGGGTTGCTTGCAAGTGTTGAAAGAAAAACATTAATCTGTTGTGGACGGTCGCAAATTGAGAGAGATTCACATAAAATGTCGCTTGCATAAGTACTTGCAAAAGACTTTTAGCGACAGTGTTTTACCTTTTGCAAGCGTAGATTTGTAATACAATTAATATGTAACGCCTATAAAGCGTTGCAATTCTCTGTTTTTATTATATTTTCATCTCCTTGTACACTTTTTGAGCTATGAACACATATTTTGAGCAAGTAAATAATAATATGAGGAGCTAAACCCCTTAGTTGAGGTGACGGAGGAAGTCATTGTTCCAAGAAAAGTGGTATATTTCTATGTTAACTGATTTTTGCAATTTCTTTTGTGATTATTTTCCTTGATTAAAAACTGATTTAAGGATTTTTATTAAGCAATTGTGAATACTTTTGATAAAGCATGCTTAGCCTAGGGCTATTGATGTTCTATGTTTGTGAATTACAGTTGTTACTTTGAAAATATGCATTTGCAACATATTAGAATTTAGAATCACTTCAAACACAAAGAATTGCATGGATATTGATTAGATTGAATCACTTAATTGGATAATGGTGGAATCCCGAGTCTCAGTATTTTTTTATCATCTTGATACCAAATTTATTTTGAGATAATTAGTTTTATTGTTAGAATTTAAGTCTAAAATTTAATCTTCACAAGTCCGAGAAACGAATTCGTTTAACCACTATCTACGACACATCAATTTTTGGCGCCGTGATACGGACTTGTCTTTAGGTTTAGTTTTTTTTTTATTATTTTTTAATTTTATTATTTTATAGATTTCACCTTGGTATTTTTTGTTTTTGGTGTGCAGGATTGACTAAAAGCAAAAGGTGGAAAGTTGGACTTGCCTTCCAAAAATGGAGAAAACCGAAGATTTTACTTTAAGAACTTTTATTTTGTTTATTAGTTTCCTTATTTTCTTTTGGACTTGTAATTTTTTGTTTTTTTTTTTGGTTGGTTGGTTATTTTTAGTATTTTATTTATTATATAAAAAATCTACACGTGCACACACTAATTGCATCTTCGTCGGATTACCGTGTTAAGGAAAACTCGTGGAATAGTAAGCTGAACATGTGTCGTGGGCCTGATGGGAGTTACCAGCTGAAATTCCACAAACCCGAGCCTTGTACCTTTGATCAGTCTTTGACTATATGTATATTTTGGTACGGTAACCCAAGCTTACCTAAATAGTGAACCCCCAGCATTTGCATATGCACAAATTTTTGCTGAATTCCTGTGTATGCCAAAATTGAATATCACTAAGCATAAGAGGGACACTATGTCGGTTTATTAGTGAGAAACCTATTAGTTTTATTTCAGGAAACAAGGATTTCGAATACTTTTGTATAGAGATCTATGTTTCTGGAAATTCAGTTTTGAACGTCCTGATTTTAGTAAGGAAAGTAACCCTAGTGTTCTGACTGTGCCAGTAATGACAACTTTGCGAGATTACATGTACCCAACTAGGTCCAACCGACCATCGTGCATAAGATTACCTGCCACTACGGGTAACTATGAGTTGAAACCTAGTATTATTTAGATGAAATATGAGTATATCTGTCTCGCAATACCTTTAAAGGGTAATTTGATAATATAGGCTTTTTTTTTTTTTCGTTTTCAAATATAGGCTGTTTTTTTTTCGTTTTCAAATATAGGCGATTTTGATTTGTTTTTTTTTAAAAAAAACGGTTAACGGAAAGTTAGCCCAGTTAAGTCCAGGAAAAAGACTTAAAAGTCCTTTGAATCGCTGAGTTGTCACTGCCATATGGATTGGGTACTGTCCCACCTGTTGACGTGGATAATTTTGACACGTCATCTTACAAGAAAATGGTATGTACTTCCGACTCCCTTATTCACCGTAAACCGGTTATCTTCGGGGTGGGTGTAGAAGTGAATGAATCTTCAAGTTCAAGCATCCACGGTAGTACAAAAGTATTGTGTTCCATGTAACAAAGACTAAATATTTTTCAATTAATACATAGATAAAATTCAGTTATTGAAAATCATGATTCTGCAAACTTGTACATCCATAAACAACAAAAATAAAGTCTAGGAAATCAATTCTACCAGACACACAATCATAATTTCATGAACTTCTCTAATCCTTCTTCTTTCCCTTTGGATCTTGGCATTGTAAATTTAACCTTGTTGTTAACAGTACCAATATTTGAGAAATTCTGATTGAACATAGGCTGAGAAGAAGATGTAGCATTAACCTGAGCCCCTTTGCCTTTTTGAGAAGTTGTTGCAGTGGGTTGAGAAGAACTACTTACACCTACCTTAGCCCTTTTGCTTGTTCCAGATGGTTGCGAAGATTCACCAACACTGCTCACTGCTTTCCTCTTCGTTCCACCCCTTGTTGTGCTAGTTTCAGGTGCAGATCTAGTCTCACCATCTACCTTCTTCTTAGTGTACTTCCTCTTTGACCGGTTGTCAGCCGACACAAATATAAATACACTTTCTTACTACTCAAAATATAAATATAGCAAGGGCAAGAAAGGATCGATCCCACGAGAGAGGTCTAGGTTGTCAAATTGTTATGGTTTCCTATATAAAACACCGAGGATTTTACGATTGTGTAAATAAAAATAAACAAAAAGCAAATAAAGTACGCAAATCAAGAATGTGAAATATTGGATAAAGGTTTCATCTTCAATTGTAAACAAGTTTATGAATATATGAATAGAATTCGTATTTAATCTCGCTATCATCAAAAGCCATAGAATACCTTATTGCAAGAATACTCCATAAATTTCCAAAGTTCATCAACACACACATTATGTGAATTCTACCTAAAGAATAACCTAATGCCTTGCGCTAATCAAGTTCAATTCCTAGGAGCATTAAGTTTCAGAAATAGGCTAATCAATGCAATTGAAATACATTGCGCAAACAATTCGAACAAAGGTCAATTTCTACATATGATTACAAGGATGTATCACTACAACCTAGAATCATATCATGCTACTCATATTCAAGGTTATCGCTCGATGAAAACCCTAAAATAGCTATAGATATGGATGTGAGTTCAATCAATTCTAGACTTAACTAAACAAACATTCAATCATATTGCAATACGTCAATCATGCAATTATTATAACCCGTAGAAATCAAACGATAATATTGAGAGAAAACTAATTCATAAAAATCATAACTTGGTTGCAAAATCCAACTACATCTTCAACCAATAATAAAAACTTAGTTACTTGTGTTTTTGGAAATCATCATCATATTCATCAAAGAAGAGACTATCATGAAACCCTAGAACAAAAGTAGAAGTCTCCCTCATGGAGATATCCCTAGGTTTAGAGAAAAAGTTCTATTTATATGCCTCTCCCAAAAGGATACCCAAAAGTAGGTCAAGTCTTCTCCAAACCCGTCTCAAATTCGTCCACCAAGCCCATGTGTGAAAATAAGTCTCACGGAAATTTTGGGTCCAAAGTGTCGGGAATTGATAGCGTCATCACCGGAATCCGGTCACCGTCGCAGGAATACGGTCCATAGGAAAACTTTCTCCGATCACTTGAAGTCGGAAGGCGTCACCGGGCAAGTGCACACTCCAGAGCTCAACTCCATTTCTGCAATTCAAACATTCACAAAATACCACCTAAACCAATTTCTTGTTCTTGCAGCGCGCCTAAAAGCGTGACTCGTAGCCCATATGTCCAACTTGCCAACTCTTTCGTTCGACTCATACCCCTTTCATGATTCAAAGTGAAATATTATGATTCACGCTTTAACTTCCATAATCCGACATCCAGGGCTATGCTCATAGGTGCACCAATCTCGCCCACTTTTCTCATCATGGGCCTGTAGATTGGAATTTCCTTGCAGGCATAAACTTGATTCATACATCCCACGGCACTTTCTTGTCTACCGAACATCACCACTATCTTCAACTTCGCTTACAATGTAGCTTCATCATCTGTGAATCGGCACCACAACCAATCGCACTTCTTGTTGCTTATGTATACCGCAATTCAACTCATCACTACTCGGCTTCACCACCAACTCATTTCAATTCCATACGAATTCACATAGCCTCATCTCGAGCACCACGGTTCAACGAGCAGCCACGACCACCTCAACGACCCATTCAAACTCATTATCCCAAAGAAAGACTCGTGATTTTCCATTACGCCATGAGTGATCGATCGGCCACCACTCTCTCGAGCTCCAAAACTGCATTCGAACCCGAGTTCTTAATCTCCACCATCAAAGCTGCTCAGCTGCAACACTTCTATTTGCTCGCCTAGCCTTCTTGCCTTGCCACTTAGATTGCACCCATTTTTGCAGCCATAACAGCTCCCCTTCACTGCCTCATGTGCATCGTCTATCTTTTCACTGCCAAGCTCGAGTTCATCTCCTACAGCTCCAATACTCGAGTCTCAACTGACTTTGCTCAAAAGAAAACATTCAATATGTTCATGCTTGAAGATTATCGATCTTCCTTTCTAACTCGGTTGGCTTCTCGGTAGTAACTCCAACACCAACTTCCCTGTCTCGATCACCGAAGAACACCATCGGTATCCAGCTACAATTGCGGCGCCATTACGCCCAGCTCAAACCACTGACATTCCATCAATCTGCACCCATTTGCAAATCTCGGGCCAATAGACTCTTAATGACTCATATTTCACTTCATTGCCTCATACAAGCCACCTAAATCAATTTTTGCTCTTTGTAACTTCATAAGCCTAGCATCGAGTCCTAGTCACTGGCATCGGTAATCAACATCTTCCAACAACTCCGAGGCCTGCAATTTGAGTTCTCGAACACTGCAATCCCATCACCTACGACTCATTTGCAATTCTCGAGGCGAACAATTACCTCATCTCCATGCCGCCATCACTTGCAATTTCACACCAAACTTTAAACCACCACCAGTGTAGCTTCCCACCGCTCATAGTTCAAACCAACAACAAGCGCCGGATGCATCTCATTCAACGGCTCCATGACTCTAAGCTCCCACTCATTTGCAAGCACCAACTCTTCTTTGCCTAGCATTGCACCGGCAATGCTTTCTCACCATTTGCGCGCCTCGGACGATCATTCTACACCTCCATAACCTGCTACTTCTTCTTAGCTTCTCTCGGCTTGGGCCCAACTTCAAAACAGATTGGACCCAAACTCGAGTCCATCTAAGCTTCAATTCCATGTCCTAACTCTCGACAAGTGCCCACGTAAGCTGTTGGCAATGCTAGTTCGAGCATTATCACAAGCATCTTATGTGCCATTATGCTGGTGTTCACCATTATGAACTGTTGTTGATCCTAACCAATTCCATCTCCTTCCCTGCAATCACACAAAACCCATTCTTCCATTCTTCTCAGAGAACACAATTACTGCCTTATTCTTTACACAATATCAATAACAGCAACGTCTTCTTTCTGTCTTTCTAGCCATCAAATACATCACAAACCCAATGTCTTCTCTGTAAATTTCGATCTCACAAACTTCTTACACTAGCTCGAACCGGCACCAAATTTGCATCACCCTATGATAATCACAATCTCCATTACTTGAAAGCAATAACATCACTCACTTTGAGTCCATCTTCGAGATCAATCAATCAACCTCCAAACCATCTCCTATGTGTTCTTCTCAGTGAAACCATTCCAATATCACCTCTTCTCTTTCTATGAATCTCTCGGAATTTCTCGACCTAGTCTCTTTCAGAAGCAACAACCTAAAATTTGGGAAGAAAAGGATTTTCTTCTTTCTTCTCGACTTAGATGATAAGGCAGTAGCATGTAGGTACGGCGGTTATTTAGGCGCCAGGTGATAGATATAGGCCACCCATGATAGTTTCGAAGCATCGAGTCTTGAAAAGACCCGACAATACAATCCCACATTGTTTCATTCTCAATGTATGTCGGTTCTCCATCCACGACAAGCTTAACATCGATTTTTCTCGTAACTTTCTCATACGACATCGGATTGACCTTATTCTTTCGCCGTTGGCTTCATATTTTCGCTCCTTCAAGGTGATGAAAAGAAAACCTGGATTTGAACGAGTTTTACTTCCTTTTGCTCCAATGACTCCAAAACACCTAATACACTCAAAAGCGAACATAAGATACATAATTCACACGAAAAATAGCAAAGAAAGCATAAATACTAGATATTAAATTAGGTGTTTATCACGCCTATCAAATTCCCCACACTTAGACTTTGCTAGTCCTCGAGCAAATCAAACAAAACTAAACTAAAACAAATACATACAACTCCGTGACGTCGAGTCTACGGTTAATTTTAGCATAAATAACAATCCTTTAAACCCCTAGGTGTCCCTAGTGGACGAGTTATAGTCTCGTGAAGGTTTACTAGAGATATACCTACAAAACCTATATTTCCAACTCCGTCTATTTGTGACAAATCAATGAACGAATCCAAAATGACTACGGGAGGAGGTACCTTGCAAATTCAATTCAATTATTAGTAAATAAACTCTAATTAGATAGTCGAACAAGCCACAATACTAGGAAACTAACAACCACAATCACAATGAAAAGATTAAGAAGATGGATATAGATGTAGATGTTGGCGAATGTTCACAAGTGATCGATGTTTCCCATATCTAGAAGGTCTTTGCTAAGATGAACCTAATCCTATTGGATTGAGCTACTTGGTGCTGAATGCTACATCAAATCAATTGGCATATACAAGGGAACCAAGAGTGACTTTATTCAACACAATAATAATTTCTTCTCTTTTTTTTTATTTGATTGGATCAAGCGGATCCAATTTTTTTTTTTTTAGACGGCATGATTAGATCTTTTGGATCCAAGCGCATGCTTCCTTGTCAACACGTATATGATAGTTGCCTTGGATCCCTGCATTCCACGCTTGTTTAGGCGACGGAGACGGGGACTACGTTTCACACATACTTGCTATTCCCAAGTGTCATTCTTATTCCGTTTTAATTGGTCTAATTGGTCTTTTTTCTTCTTTTTTTTTTTTTTTTTTTTTTTTTTTTTTTTTTTTTTTCTTTTGTTTTTCTAGTAACTCAATCACTCTATTCCATCCTAGCAGTAATAACACGTCGATGTTTATTGACCCACCAAAGCACTTAGAGAACAATAGATAAATATGGAAAAGTAAAAATAAAATGCGATATGGTGATATTCCGAGATATGGTAACAACTATCATGTTAATTTGTGATTTCTGAGCTATATTCTTCCCTTTTAGTTAATTGGTTCCTCAACTCCTGCATTCAAAATGGTTCCATCCACTAATGGTGTCATCCTAAAGGCACAAGTTTCTAGATTTCGGAGTTCAAAAAGCACAAATTTTTTCTTGGTTTTTTCTATTTTTATTTTTATTTTTTTTTAAAAAAACATAAAACAAACTTTTTTTAAAAAAAAAAAAGCATAAAACAAACTAAAACAAACTATACAAACATATAAATGCTCCCCCACACTTAAACTTCACATTGTCCTCAATGTGTAAAACCGAAAGTTCTGAATTCTGACGTAACAGCAGATAAAATGCAAAAACTGTGCAAATTGGTAAGGAATTTGGAAAAACTCCATTTCACAAAAGTTGTTCATCTACGTGTTTTCTAAAAAGTGTCAAAAAGGCACAGTGTTTCGATAAACGGTATGACAGTTATGGTCTCTGAACTGAATTACGCGCAGTCTGAATTTTTCTGACGAAAAGGTATTCGTCCTAATTCTCTTCTAAGATAGATTACGGACTCAATGAAATTAAACATGGGGATGCAAATATGATATGAAAACAGTAAAAAATAAATAAACGAAACAAAATAAAATGCAAAAGGATAAGAGATACAAAACCGGTGGGTTGCCTCCCACTTAGCGCTTGTTTTAAAGTCGACGGCCCGACTTAGCTTCTTGTAAGATTCATTCCCCATACACCAATAATCGGAAAAGTTGGGGATCCACCCATAGCACCTGTTTTGCAAACACTAGCTTCACACAAATATTAGTACAATAAAGCAAAAGTGAAGCTATGAACCGATAAAAAGCTTCCCCACACTTATTCTTGTCCACACTTGGAAGTGTATAAAGAATATAGAAGTCAGGGCACTTCCACGGTTTCTTGTTCCATAACCTGCATAGTATGAGAATCAAGTATCTCTAATGGCGGAAAACGAGAAACAAAGTCATTCAACAATATTCTCGAAGCACATACATTCAAACCAATAGGAGGTAAAGGAGAAGAAACAATAGGCAAAGGGTTAGACAAACCTTGCACAATCTCTTGTATTACGGAATCCTCTTCATCCTTGAAAAATTCAAGTGAATAATTCACCTCTTTTATATCATGGTCCTCTATTAAACCTTGCAACCATTCTTCGTCCGTTTCTGTAGTAACCAAAGTATCGACATAAACATCATCATTACAATCATTTGCAAGCTCAATTGGGTCTTCCACAATATTGGTTATACCGGTCTCATTCTCAACACACTCCTCTTTGTTGTAAGGCACATATTCTTTTGCGGATCCAAATTTTATTATAAGAAACTCTTTAGAACACTCGAAAATGCATCATCCTCAAGCTCAGCCCTTTTGAATAGGCTCTTTATCATTATTAAGATCAATGCTTGAGTAATCTTACACAAGTGTCGACATATTCCTCTTCGTCTTCATCTTGATCCCAAAAAACTCCATTGTACACACTCCTCGGGGTTGTCACCATAAATTGGTTTAAGCGATGTATTTTCATAATAATCATCACTATCATAGTCAACATAATCTTGTTCCTTGTTGAATTTAGTGTTGCTAATCTCTAACTCATCCTTTTGAATAGGTGAATGATCATTATTACGATCCAAGAGTTGAGTTAACTACACAAATTTCAACAAAAGTCCCCAAAGGTTAAGCCTTTTTCAACATAATTATTCATTTCCTCCTTGTATTCTTCAATGCCTTGTCTTAAAGTGGAAACACCTTTTTGAAGCTCTTGGAGTGTTCCATCCAAATTACGAATATAGTGTTCCATTTGTTTGTAAAGCTCATTCGACAAAGAAAAAGTAGAATTACTTACTTAGTATTGTTAGGCCAATTATCTTCCTTTGAATGGGTGAATGATCATAACTACGATCTAAATTGGCCAAACATACTATAGCACATTCGGTCGATGAAATTGGTTCCACGCTTGGTTGTCCACAAATTGACTCCATCTTTGGCCATAAATTGTTGCATTTCATCTAACAAACTAGAGGAAAAATTAATAGGAGTACAACTAGTCTCCCCTCCTTGTAGTTTTGCTCACTTACATACCCACCGTAAGAAAGTTGGAATGTATGAGAACAACTAAAAGGGTACGTGGAATATTGACCATAACCAAAGGATTGGTTTTGATTGTATTCCCCATAAGGGTGATAGTTTTCATGTTGTTGAGGTTGAAAGTCGTATTGATTGCTCCAATATGCTCCATCCATAGAAATTGGTACCTGAAACGAGATTCTCAAAACTCGAATAAGAACCAAAGAATAAGAAACCAAAAACAATTAACAACCGCTGCCTCCCAAATGTGAGCCAAAATTTGACCGGTTGTCAGTAAGACACAAATATAAATACACTTTCTTACTACTCGGAATATAAATATAGCAAGGGCAAGAAAGGATCGGTCCCATGAGAGGTCTAGGTTGTCAAATTGTTATGGTTTCCTATATAAAACACCGAGATTTTCATCGATTGTGTAAATAAAAATAAACAAAAAGCAAATAAAATATAAATCAAGAATGTGAAATATTGGATAAAGGTTTCATCTTCAATTGTAAACAAGTTTATGAATATATGAATAGAATTGTATTTAATCTACGCTATCATCAAAAGCCATAGAATACCTTATTGCAAAGAATACTCCATAAATTTCCAAGTTCATCAAACACACATTATGTGAATTCTACCTAAAGAATAACCTAACTGTAAGCTAATCAAGTTGATTCCTAGGAGCATTAAGTTTGAAATAGGCTAATCAATGCAATTGAAATACATTGCGCAAACAATTGAACAAAGGTCAATTTCTACATATGATTACAAGGATGTATCACTACAACCTAGAATCATATCATGCTACTCATATTCAAGGTTATCGCTCGATGAAAACCTAAAATAGCTATAGATATGGATGTGAGTTCAATCAATTCTAGACTTAACTAAACAAACATTCAATCATATTGCAATACATCAATCATGCAATTATTATAACGTAGAAATCAAACGATAATATTGAGAGAAAACTAATTCATAAAAATCATAACTTGGTTGCAAAATCCAACTACATCTTGACCAATAATAAAAACTTAGTTACTTGTGTTTTTGGAAATCATCATCATATTCATCAAAGAAGAGACTATCATGAAACCCAGAACAAAAGTAGAAGTCTCCCTCATGGAGATATCCCTAGGTTTAGAGAAAAAGTTCTATTTATATGCCTCTCCCAAAAGGATACCCAAAAGTAGGTCAAGTCTTCTCCAAACCCGTCTCAAATTCGCCCACCAAGCCCATGTGTGAAAATAAGTCTCTGGAAATTTTGGGTCCAAAAGTGTCGCCGGAATTGATGACGTCATCAATGGGAATCCGGTCCGTCGTAGGAATACGGCCACCGAAAAACTTTCTCCGATCACTTGAAGTACTGGAAGACGTCACCAGGCAAGTGCACACTCTAAGCTCAACTCCATTTCTCTCAATTCAAACATTCACAAAATACCACCTAAACCAATTCTTGTTCTTAAACGCGCTAAAAGCGTGACTCGTAGCCCATATGTCCACGCTAACTCTTTCGTTCGACTCATACCCCTTTCATGATTCGGTGAAATATTATGATTCACGCTTAACTTCCGCAATCCGGCATCCCGGGCTATGCTCACCAGGGTGCACCAATCTCGCCCACTTTTCGCATCATGGCCGTTCAGTTCGGAATTTCCTTGCAGGGCATAAACTTCTGGGTTCATACATCCCCGGCACTTTCTTGTCTGGAGAACATCACCACTATCTTCAACTCGTTTCCTTACAATGTAGCTTCATCATCATCGTGAATCGCCACCACACAACCAACCGCACTTCTTGTTGCTTATGTATACACGTAATTCAACTCATCACTACTCGCCTTCACCACCAACTCATTTCAATTCCATCCTGAATTCACATAGCCTCATCTCGAGCACCACAGTTCAACAAAAAGCAGCCACGACCACCTCACCGACCCATTCAAACTCATTATCCCAAAGCCAGCACTCGTGATTTTTCCCACACGCCATGAGTGATCGATCACCCACCTCTCTCGAGCTCCAAACTCGCATTCGAACCCGAGTTCTTAATCTCCACCATCAAACTGCTCGGCTGTAACACTTCTTTGCTTCCGCCTAGCCTTCACTTTGCACTTTGCCACTTAGATTGCACCAGCCTGACAATGACTCCTTCACCGCCTCATGTGCATCAGTACATCTTTTCACCGCCAAGCTCGAGTTCATCTCCCATGGCTCCAATACTCGAGTCTCAACTGACTTTGCTCAAAAGAAAACATTCAATATGTTCACCTGCCCAACGATTATCGATCTTCCTTTCTAACTCGGGGTTGGCTTCTCAGTAGTAACTCAAAAAGACCAACTTCACTGTCTCGATCACCAAAGAACACCATCAGTGTCTAGCTCCAATTTTGCGCCATTCCAGAAGCTCAAATCACCGACATTCCATCAATCATGCACCATTTGCAAATCTCGAAGGCCAATAGACTCTTAATGACTCATATTTCACTTCATTGCCTCTACAAGCCACCTAAATCAGTGCTCTCAGAACTTCCCATGTTTAGCATCGAGTCCTAGGCTGCTCGGTAATCAACATCTTCCAACAACTCGTGTTCGCAATTTGAGTTCTCGAACTTTGCCAATCCCATCACCTCTGACCACGCAATTCTCTCGCAACTAAACAAGGCCTCATCTCCATCCGCCATCACTTGCAATTTCACCAAACTTTAAACCACCACCGGCTGCAACTTCCCACCGCCTCATAGTTCAAACCAACAACAATCTGCCCGATGCATCTCATTCTCATGCTCCATGACTCCTAAGCTCCCACTCAATTGCAAGCACCAACTCTTCTTTTGCCTAGCATTGCACCGGCATCGCTGCCACCATTTATGCGCCTCGGCACGATCATTCTACACCTCCATAACCTCGCTACTTCTTCTTAGCAAACCGACTTGGAACTTCAAAAACAGATTGGACCCAAACTTCGAGTCCATCTAATCTTCAATTCCATGTCTAACTCTCGCAAAGTGCCCACAATCGTTGGCAATGCTAGTTCGAGCATTATCACAAGCATCTTATGTGCCATTATCTTTGAAAAGTGTTCACCATTATGAACTGTTGTTGATCCTAACCAATTCTATCTCCTTCCCTGCAATCACACAAAACCCATTCTTCCATTCTTCTCAGAGAACACAATTACTGCCTTATTCTTTACACAATATCAATAACAAGACGTTGTCTTCTTCCTCGTGTCTTTCTAGCCATCAAATACATCACAAACCCAATCGTCTTCTCTCAGTAAATTTCGATCTCACAAACTCTTACCGCTAACCGAACCAGCACCAAATTTGCATCACCCTATGATAATCACAATCTCCATTACTTCAGCAGCACTAACATCACTCACCAGGTCCATCTTCTGAGATCAATCAATCAACCTCCAAACCATCTCCTATGTGTTCTTCTCAGTGAAACCATTCCAATATCACCTCTTCTCTTTCTATGAATCTCTCGGAATTTCTCGACCTAGTCTCTTACGGTATAAACAACCTAAAATTGGGGAAGAAAAGATTTTCTTCTTTCTTCTCGACTTAGATGATAAAGCAATTAGCATGTAGGTGCAGCGGTTATTTAGCGCCCGGTGATAGATATAGGCCACCCATGATAGTTTCCATTGGATCCCGGTCTTGAAAGACCGACAATACAATCTCATTTCATTCTCAATGTATGTGGGTTCTCCATCCCGACAAGCTTAACATCCGATTTTTCTCGCTAACTTTCTCATACGACATCGGATTGACCTTATTCTTTGCTAGTTGGCTTCATATTTTCGCTCCCTTCAAGGTGATGAAAAGAAAACGGATTTGAACGAGTTTTACTTCCTTTTGCTCAATGACTCCCAAAACACCTAATAACTCAAAGCGAACATAAGATACATAATTCACACGAAAAATAGCAAAGAAAGCATAAATACTAGATATTAAATTAGGTGTTTATCACCTATCAAATTCCCCCCACACTTAGACTTTGCTAGTCCTCGAGCAAATCAAACAAAACAAAACAAAACAAATACATACAACTCGGATGACGTCGAGTCTATGGTTAATTTTTAGCATAAATAACAATCCTTTAAACCCCTAGGTGTCCCTAGTGAACGAGTTATAGTCTCGTGAAGGTTTACTAGAATATACCTACAAAACCTATATTTCCAACTCCGTCTTCATTTGTGACAAATCAATGAACGAATCCAAAATGACTACGGAGGAGGTACCTTGCAAATTCAATTCAATTATTAGTAAATAAACTCTAATTAGATAGTCGAACAAGCCACAATACTCGGAAACTAACAACCACAATCACAATGAAAAGATTAAGAAGATGGATATAGATGTAGATGTTGGCGAATGTTCACAAGTGATCGATGTTTCCCGTATTTGTGCGAAGGTCGGCGTTAAGATGAACCTAATCCTATTGGATTGAGCTACTTGGTCTTGAATGCTACATCAAATCAATTGGCATATACAAGGGAACCAAGAGTGACTTTATTGACACAATAATAATTTCTTCTCTTTTTTTTTTTGATGATTGGATCAACTGGATCCAATTTCTCTTTTTTTTAGACGGCATGATTAGATCTTTTGGATCAAGCGCATGCTTCCTTGTCAACACGTATATGATAGTTGCCTTGGATCCCGCATTCCACGCTTGTTTGGCGACGGAAGACAGGACTACGTTTCTGCACATCATTCTTGCTATTCCCAAGTGTCATTCTTATTAGTTTGGTCTAATTGGTCGGTCTCTTCTTTTTTTTTTTTATATTTTTTTCATTTTTTCTTTTTTTTTTAATTACTAAAATTTGTAATAAAATGAAAATTATTAAAAATAGAATGTGATAGCTTTTGGTTGGTGATGACTAGCGTTAATTTGTGAGCTATATTCTTCCCTTTTAGTTAATTGGTTCCTCAACTCCGCATTCAAAAATGGTTCCATCCACTAATGGTGTCATCCTAAAGGCCAAGTTTCTAGATTTCGGAGTTCAAAAGCACAAATTTTTCTTGGTTTTTCTATTTTTTTTTTTTTTTTTAAAAAAACATAAAACAAAATTTTTTTAAAAAAAAAAAAGCATAAAACAAACTAAAACAAACTATACAAACATATAAATGCTCCCCCACACTTAAACTTCACATTGTCCTGATGTGTAAAACGAAAGTTCCGAATTCGTAACGTGACAGATAAAATGCAAAAAACTGTGCAAATTGGTAAGGAATTTGGAAAAACTCCATTTCACAAAAGTTGTTCATCTACGTGTTTTCTAAAAAGTTTCAAAAGGGCACAGTGTTTCGATAAACGGTCTGACAGTTATGGTCTACGAAATGAATACATGCAGTCTGAATTTTCGACGAAAAGGTATTCGTCCTAATTCTCTTCTAAGATAGATTCCGGACTCAATGAAATTAAACATGGGGATGCAAATATGATATGAAAACAGTAAAAAAATAAATAAACGAAACAAAATAAAATGCAAAAGGATAAGAGATACAAACCGGTGGGTTGCCTCCACTTAGCGCTTGTTTTAAAGTCGACTCGCCCGACTTAGCTTCTTGTAAGATTCATTCCCCATACACCAATAATCGGAAAAGTTGGGGATCCACCCATAGCTTTGTTTTGCAAACACTAGCTTCACACAAATATTAGTAACAATAAAGCAAAAGTGAAGCTATGAACCGAGTAAAAGCTTCCCCCACACTTATTCTTGTCCACACTTGGAAGTGTATAAAGAATATAGAAGTCGGGCACTTCCACGGTTTCTTGTTCCATAACCTGCATAGTATGAGAATCAAGTATCTCTAATGGCGGAAAACGAGAAACAAAGTCATTCAACAATATTCTCGAAGCACATACATTCAAACCAATAAGAGGTAAAGGAAAGGAAACAATAGGCAAAGGGTTAGACAAACCTTGCACAATCTCTTTATTACGGAATCCTCTTCATCCTTGAAAAATTCAAGTGAATAATTCACCTCTTTTATATCATGGTCCTCTATTAAACCTTGCAACCATTCTTCGGTCGTTTAGTAACCAAAGTATCGACATAAACATCATCATTACAATCATTTGCAAGCTCAATTGGGTCTTCCATGATATTGGTTATATAGGTCTCATTCTCAACACACTCCTTTTTGTTGTAAGGCACATATTCTTTTGCGGATCCAAATTTTATTATAAGAAACTCTTCTAAGAACACTCAAAAATGCATCATCCTCAAGCTCCGCCCTTTGAATAGGCTCTTTATCATTATTAAGATAAATGCTTTATTAATCTACACAAGTGTCGACATATTCCTCTTCATCTTCATCTTGATCCCAAAAAACTCCATTGTACACTCCTGGGGTTGTCACCATAAATTGGTTTAATGATGCATTTTCATAATAATCATCACTATCATAGTCAACATAATCTTGTTCCTCGCTGAATTTAGTGTTGCTAATCTCTAACTCATCCTTTTGAATAGGTGAATGATCATTATTACGATCAAGAGTTGAGTTAACTACACAAATTTCAACAAAAGTCCCCAAAGGTTCGCCTTTTTCAACATAATTATTCATTTCCTCCTTGTATTCTTCAATACCTTGTCTTAAAGTGGAAACACCTTTTTGAAGCTCTTGGAGTGTTCCATCCAATTACAATATAGTGTTCCATTTGTTTGTAAAGCTCATTCGACAAGAAAAGTAGAATTACTTACTTCCGTATTGTTAGGCCAATTATCTTCCCTTTGAATGGGTGAATGATCATAACTACGATCAAATTGCGCCAAACATACTAGGCACATTCGGTCGATGAAATTGGTTCCACGCTTGGTTGTCCACAAATTGACTCCATGCGCCATAAATTGTTGCATTTCATCTAACAAACTAGAGGAAAAATTAATAGGAGTACAACTAGTCTCCCCTCCTTGCGGTTGCTCACTTACATACCCACCGTAAGAAAGTTGGAATGTATGAGAACAACTAAAAGGGTACGTGGAATATTGACCATAACCAAAGGATTGGTTTTGATTGTATTCCCCATAAGGGTGATAGTTTTCATGTTGTTGAGGTTGAAAGTCGTATTGATTGCTCCAATATGCTCCATCCATAGAAATTGGTAATAAACGAGATTCTCAAAACTCGAATAAGAACCAAAGAATAAGTAAACAAAACTAAATACAAAAATAAGAAACCAAAAACAATTAACAACCGCTGCCTCCCGGGGCAAATGGCGCCAAAATTTGATAGGTTGTCGTAGCGTCACAAATATAAATACACTTTCTTACTACTCGAATATAAATATAGCAAGGGCAAGAAAGGATCGGTCCCTAACGAGAGAGGTCTAGGTTGTCAAATTGTTATGGTTTCCTATATAAAACAATCGGATTTTCTGATTATGTGTAAATAAAAATAAACAAAAAGCAAATAAAAGTACGCAAATCAAGAATGTGAAATATTGGATAAAGGTTTCATCTTGATTGTAAACAAGTTTATGAATATATGAATAGAATTGATATTTTAATCTCGCTATCATCAAAAGCCATAGAATACCTTATTGCAAGAATACTCCATAAATTTCCAAAGTTCATCAACACACACATTATGTGAATTACTACCTAAAGAATAACCTAACGTGTAAAAGCACTAATCAAGTTCAATTCCTAAGAGCATTAAGTTTCTTGAAATAGGCTGTCAATGCAATTGAAATACATTGCGCAAACAATTTAACAAAGGTCAATTTCACATATGATTACAAGGATGTATCACTACAACCTATAATCATATTTATGCTACTCATATTCAAGGTTATCGCTCGATGAAAACCCTAAAATAGCTATAGATATGGATGTGAGTTCAATCAATTCTAGACTTAACTAAACAAACATTCAATCATATTGCAATACGTCAATCATGCAATTATTATAACGTAGAAATCAAACGATAATATTGAGAGAAAACTAATTCATAAAAATCATAACTTGGTTGCAAAATCCAACTACATCTTCAACCAATAATAAAAACTTAGTTACTTGTGTTTTTGGAAATCATATCATATTCATCAAAGAAGAGACTATCATGAAACCCTAGAACAAAAGTAGAAGTCTCCCAAATGGAATATCCCTAGGTTTAGAGAAAAAGTTCTATTTATATGCCTCTCCAAAAAGGATACCCAAAAGTAGGTCAAGTCTTCTCCAAGCCCGTCTCAGAATCGTCCACCAAGCCCATGTGTGAAAATAAGTCTCTGGGAAATTTTGGGTCCAAAAAGTGTGTCGTCGGAATTGATGGCGTCATCGTAGGAATCGGTCCGCGTCGTAGGAATACGGTCTTGGGAAAACTTTCTCATAGATCACTTGAAATCTTGGAAGACATCACCAGGGCAAGTGCACACCCGAGCTCAACTCCATTTCTCTCGCAATTCAAACATTCACAAAATACAACCTAAACCAATTTCTTGTTCTTAAAACGCGCCAAAAGCGTGACTCGTAGCCCGTATGTCGTATGCCAACTCTTTCGTTCGACTCATACCCCCTTTCATGATTCGGTGAAATATTATGATTCAACTTTAACCCAACAATCCGACATCCCGGGCTATGCTCACCGAATGCACTAATCTCGCCACTTTTCGACTGCTGCAGTCACGATTCTGGAATTTCATCGCAGGCATAAACTTCGATTCATACATCCCCGGCACTTTCTTGTCTGCGAACATCACCACTATCTTCAACTCGGGCCTTACAATGTAGCTTCATCATCGTGGAATCAAGACCACAACCAATTTGCACTTCTTGTTGCTTATGTATACCCCGCAATTCAACTCATCACTACTCACCACCACCGACTCATTTCAATTCCATACCAATTCACATAGCCTCATCTCAGCACCACGGTTCAACGAGTGCACCACGACCACCTCACCGACCCATTCAAACTCATTATCCCAGCAAAGACTCGTGATTTTCCATTACCGCCATGAGTGATCGATCACCCACCACTCTCTCGAGCTCCAAAGCGCATTCGAACCCGAGTTCTTAATCTCCACCATCAAGCGCTTTCATTTGCAACACTTCTCTTTGCTCTGCAGCTTAGCCTTCCTTTGCACTGCCACTTAGATTGCAGGCTACCAAAGAATGAGCTCCCCTTCCACCGCCTCATGTGCATCGCCATCTTTTCTTTGCCAAGCTCGAGTTCATCTCCTCGGCTCCAATACCCGAGTCTCAACCGGACTTTGCTCAAAGAAAACATTCAATATGTTCACTTGCCGAAGATATCGATCTTCCTTTCCTAACTCGATTGGCTTCTCACCATAACTCGGCACTCCTAACTTCCCCTGTCTCGATCATCACCCGAACACCATCGGTGTCCAGCTCCAGTGCAACCATTACGAAAGCTCAAACCACCGACATTCCATCAATCTGTACCCATTTGCAAATCTCGAGCGATAGACTCTTAATGACTCATATTTCACTTCATTGCCTCATACAAACCACCTAAATCGGTACTCCTCCAGAACCCATAAGCCTAGCATCGAGTCTAGTTGGCTTGTCGATAATCAACATCTTCCAACAACTCTGTGCCTCGCAATTTGAGTTCTCGAACCCGCTAATCCCATCACCTCTGACACATTTCCAATTCTCTTGTTCAACAGTGCCTCATCTCCATCCCATCACTTACGATTTCACACCAAACTTTAAAACCACCACCACCGTAGCTTCCCACTGCTCATAGTTCAAACCAACAACACCGCGAGATGCATCTCATTATAGGCTCCATGACTCTAAGCTCCCACTCAACCGTAAGCACCAACTCTTCTTTGCCTAGCATTGCACCGTGGTAACCGCTTTTCTCACCATTTGCGCGCCTCGGACGATCATTCTACACCTCCATAACCTGCTACTTCTTATTAGCTTCTCTCGACTTGGAGCGAACTTCAAAAGCAGTTGGACCCAAACTGCGAGTCCATCTAAGCTTCAATTCCATGTCCTAACTCTCGACAAGTGCCCACGTGAACTGTTGGCAATGCTAGTTCGGGCATTATCACAAGCATCTTATGTGCCATTATCTTTGGTGTTCACCATTACGAATCATTGTTGATCTAACAATTCTATCTCCTTCCTGTCCAATCACACAAAACCCATTCTTCCATTCTTCTCTCAGAGAACACAATTCTTGCCTTATTCTTTACACAATATCAATAACAAAGAACGTCTTCTTCCTCGTCTTTTTAGCCATCAAATACATCACAAACCCAATGTCTTCTCTGTAAATTTCGATCTCACAAACTTCTTCTAATCAGAACACACTCCAAATTTGCATCACCTATGATAATCACAATCTCCATTACTTCAAACAATAACATTCCTCACCAGGTCCATCTTCCGATCTATCAATCAACCTCCAAACCATCTCTATGTGTTCTTCTCGAAACCATTCCAATATCACCTCTTATAACATGAATCTCTCGGAATTTCTCGATCTAGTCTCTTCGAACGACAACCTAAAATTGGGGAAGAAAAGGATTTTCTTCTTTCTTCTCGACTTAGATGATAAGAGCAAAGTAGCATGTAGGTACGAGCAGATTATTTAGGCGCCCGAATCGATGGATATAAAGCCACCCATGATAGTTTCGTTATCGGTCTTGAAAGACCGACAATGCAATCCCCTGTTTCATTTGATGTATGTCGGGTTCTCCGTCCACGACAAAGTTTAACATCCGATTTTCTCGTAACTTTCTCGTACGACATCGGATTGACCTTATTCTTTCGCCTCGTTGGCTTCATATTTTCGCTCCCTTCAAGGTGATGAAAAGAAAACCCGGATTTGAATGAGTTTTACTTCCTTTTGCTCCAATGACTCCAAACACCTAATACACTCCAAAGCGAACATAAGATACATAATTCCACGAAAAATAGCAAAGAAATCATAAATACTAGATATTAAATTAGGTGTTTATCACACCTATCACTCTTCGTCTTTGGTTGTGGTTCTTTGTGAGTTACATTGTCTCCATCAACAAGTGTCCTAGTTGCGAGAGCCCTTTGGATTAGCTCAACAGACTCCTCCCCTCACGATTCTTTCAGTGACCATATATGCCACACCTCTTGCACTTTCTAGTATTCTTCTGATTGTTCTTCTCATCATAAGATTTCATCCTTTTTCCTCTTGGTCTCCCTGTTTTCCTTATGTTGAATGGAGGCTTCACTAGTACTTATTTTATCTTTGGTCTACGAAGAATAAGTAACAAAGGTAAAGAGAAAAGAGTTCAAGACCCTAACTTAAAATAATCTCTATGTAGTTTATAACATTTATTACACAACAAACAATAAAGTACAAGGTAATAATAAAAATGAAAAGGACAAGTGAATATTTTTTTTTAAAAGCACAGGGTACAAGGTTTACCTTTTCCCACAATTCCATGCTGTCTAAGGGATAATTTATGGTGCATATGTTCTTACGTAGTACTCCATTTTGTGTAGAAATGATCTAATACCTATTTGATGAAAACATATCAACCAAAGCCACATCAGAGCATGTAGCATGAGATCTCAATGGCTTACATATCAAAATCATAACACATAACAGGAAATCTCAAAATTAAGATCTAAAGATTCTAAAATAATATGTTGAGATATCACTTACTTGGGCCAGTGAGGTCTCAATGGCAGCAACACACAAACTGCATGTATACAAGGGAACCCCCTAAGTTGTCATTGCCTACTGACTACATTCCTTAGTCTCAAGGATTGTGATCATTACTTTGTGAACACTAACCACGATATATTTTACCTTTCAGCCCAAACAGGTAAAATTGTGTACCAAATCTTCCATCTTTTTAATCGGGTCCATTGCTTTTGGAACTAAGGATCCATCGGATGATCTTCCCCTTAGCGACCTCATTTCTTCTCTTGTAAAATACACTCCATCACAAATTTACCATACATCATACCCAACATGCATATAGGTTTATCCCTCAACTTAGTAACCATGTTGTTAAATGATTCAGAAAAATTATTATTTATGTGCTCACATTTACTAGTTTCAGGAAAATGAGACCTAGACCAGCATTCAGGTTTTTCATCCATCAAATATTTTGCGACTGGATGGTTCTCGGCTTATTGCATCCATATGTTCTGCATTACGAGATGTAGTTGTGTGTAAGACTAAATCTTAAGTACTAATCTAAGTTTTTGTGTGTTGAAATAAGGGCTTGCAATTAGATTTAAAAGTACCTCAAAATGCCTCTTCTTGTAGCACTACGGCATTCCACGAGATGAGGCACCAAGTTGTACCCCTTGTAGTACTTCTTGAAGTTTTGGGCAATTAATATGCAACCAAATAACATAAGTTAGTACCTCACAATATATGTTTAAAAAGTAGATATGGTGAAAGTTCTAATTCAACAGTAAATAAAGTAAAAATTAAAAACAAAAGTAGGATGAAGTCTTGCCTAGCACAATATCTGTGTTCCATTAGTGGGAAATGATGGTCACGAGCTTCTTTTATACCCTTTTGTTTGTCGAAGGGAAATAAACAAATATTTCCCAGTGGATGGCATTATTAATGGCTTCAAAAACCACATAAAAAAGCATCCGATTCTCTGTAGTCTCATTCTTACAAACTGAAACCTAGTGGTACTAATCCATTTTGACCATCCAAACCTGTAGCAGCCATTAGAACTCCACCAAACTTTCCATTCAAATGACAAGCATCAAAACCAATTACAGGTCTACAACCAGCCTTCCACCCCTCAACAACTGACTTTCAAACAAAGCTGTCGTTGACATAAAGGTACCATCACAGCCAGTTCCATAAGAAAGTAGCAATACTTCCTTTGTTGTTCTCTATAATTAAACAAGAAAATTGTTAGTACTAATCCAGCCAATAAAAGAATCGAAATCAAAATATAATGTAACCTGACTAAAAAGTGATAAAAGTTACCTTTACCATCTCACAAAATTGTGGAACATTATTATAACTATCTTCATAACTACCATAAAGTCTCTCCAATACCATGCCTAGCCTTCCATGCTCCTATGTTATGGAATGTTGACTTTAAGGCACTTATTGAACTCATTAGCTAGATCGTCGGGTTGAGGTATTTTGGCATTATTACCAAAGACTCTTCAACTTCTCCATGTGCGATCGGCCACATATTGACATTTGCACACTTATTTCTTCCTCTTAAATGCCGGTGTGGTTGTTGTTTTTGGTTAAATCTCTAAGTGTGAAAGTATTACCTTCGTCATGTGGTTATGCCATGAATAAAAGGGACACTTATGAGATACGAACTTAGTGCACACTACCACCGATCTTTTTGTTACCACATTTGTTAAACACTGGAAATCATGTTTATTCTTCACACAGAAGTTCCTCAAGTGTTTCTTAAATGCATGTTTTCCAACTCATTGCTCCCTTTTACAAGACTTTCGGGATCAGTTTCTTCTCACCTTCTCCGTAACAAGGAGAACAATTCTTCATCATACGAGTTTAAATACTCCTTGTGATACAGCAGGCCCACTTTGTGTATACCACTGCGGAGTACATTGTGACCTCATTAAGCCCAATGCCACTAAATCACCTTCTTTAAGCACTGCGCCACTACAATCACCTTCTTCATCGGCTGCTGCATCTTTGTACGGCTCGGTTTCTTCTTTGTCGGACGTGTAAGTCCCCATAATGATCCACTTGTTGTCATTTTCAACCTCGACTTCACCGCGCCGTGGATCCATCATCGATAACTCCCCATATTGTACTCTTCTCTGGAAATTCCTTGTAAGCCTTCTCATATTCCTCCTCACTCTCATACCTTTATATTTTCCAAATTTTCATGGGGGTGACACTGTTGGGCTCATGTTACTAAGTTGTACCACAAACTCATCACTTTCATCCATATATTGTTGACTATTCATATAAGACTCTTCAACTATACTTGCTCTTGCACAAACTTCAACCCAGTAATCATGATTAAAAACTCCATCACTATTGTTAACAACACTTGCTTGTGTTGGTTGTGGATCTTGAGGAACATAAGCTTCACATCTTAATATCAATAAAATCGATTTTTTTTCTTTGGTTGAACACTTTCGGTCATTCCACTCTTTCTTTGCTAGTCTTGGACTTCTCCTTGTACTCCCCATTTGAGCTCCTTAAAACTCTTTTCTTCTGTTGGTGACTTTTTGGGGTTAAGTACCTATGTGGCATACTAATTTCTTACAAGTTTGAAATTGTGCGATTGTCGTTCATTCTACCCTTGTTCCTAACTTGCATGCTTAGAATAAGCCATCCTTTATCATCCACCACTCCATTATACCAAAAATATTCAAACTCAGTGCTCATTATCTATATATTCAAGTGAAGCAGTCTTTTATCCACCATACATCAGAAGTCTCACTAGGGAACAACCTTAAGTTAGGCTTTAACTTGTTAAATTAACACATCAATAGTTGTTTGTTCTTTTGCCAAACACAGGTACTCAAAACACATCTCGGTTCCTGCAACCATGCCTTAATATCCCTATCTTTGCCAACTTTTCTTCCATTACCTTTCCTACAATGAGACAAACACACAACATGTTATAAATTTGGAGGAATCCTAAAAATCATAAACATTTGGAACCTTAAAATTTAATGATTTTTTTTTCTAATTGAAAGATTAAAAACCTAAAACATTTGTCTAACATATATCTAAGAGATGAACAACAAGAATTAAACAATGATATGCAGGAAGTCAATTTTCCCCAAAATCAAACCGCAGACTTCAAAATCAAACCCAATATAAATGAAGGAATCAAACCCACAACTTGAAAGCGTATTTAGGTCCACAAATCAAAACGAAACTAAGTTAAATTAGGGTTTTGGTTTACTAACCCATATGGTGGTTTCTTCAATGGCATCTTCCACCATCTTTGCAACTCGAGCACTTTACCCTTCTCGACTTCATTCTTGTAACCTAATGCGTCCGGTTTAGAGATCCAATCGATTGAAAGAAGGAAGAAAAAGCGAGAGACGGTGGAAGGGTGAAAGAAGAATATGTTTCATAGTTTTTTTCATTAGTAACATGGAGTTAGTATACTTCAACTTGTAGGAATTTCATAGTGATGGTTTGATGATTAAGACCCATTGACCGTTTTTATTTTACGCGTGCACTCTGCCACATTTTTGAGTCTAGAACCTTCTTGTATCTGCACCACAGATATTTCCAGAATCTCTGACAAAATATCTTGGTCTTGTTGAAAAGAAGGGTAATTAAGTAAAAGTGTATTTAAATTTCTTATCGGTCGATGAAATTGACCAAACTCGTGAGATATTGAGGAGGATAACGAGTGGATGGAAAAGTGTAAACATGCATATATTTGAAAAGTTTTAAAAAAGCAGGCATATATTTGAAAACGAGAGTTTGAACGAGGCACATGTGTGCTCGATTTTCTACCTTGAAATTTATCACCAAATAACGAATGGCTCAGTGGTGAAGATTTGAAGGGTCAACTTTTGAAAAAAAACTATCAAAAACTATAAACGCGTGCGCAACATATGCGATTTCGGAGAGCGAATTATTCACGAGTTGAAATACGTAAAATATCTAGAAAGGTCGGTACATCGGGGTTACGGGAAGGAATAGGTAAAGCTAACAAGCTTGGTAAAGGGGCGGCATGAATTGGTAGAGGGGCGGCAAGTGTGATAGCAATGTCCCTCTTATTGGTTAGGGGGTGTCCCTATAGGGATGTAGATTGACTAGATTACCACTTTCACCTTAAATCACCAAATCAAATCAATTTTTTTTAACCTAATGAATCAAAAAAATCAAATCGGTTTTTTTTCATCTTCTTCTTCATCTTCTCTTCTCCCTCTCAATCTAACCTCATTAAAATGAAAATTTCATCGTCTTGATTAATCGGCGATTTGAAAAATGTTTGGAAAAACCCGGTTAGGGTTTAGTTTATCGTGTTGAATTTAAGTTAATTTTGTATCAAAAATTAGGGTTTTGTATGAAAATTGAAATTGAAATTCACGGGTTTATGCGATTCTGGTTGGTAACCTTTCAATTACCAACAGTACATTGGATATTTTGAAGAACATACGGTTGGTAATAGTTCAAATACGAAATAGTACCTTAAAAAAATTGAGAATTAGGTTTAGGTACGGTTGGTACGAAACCTTAGTTACCAACCGCACCTAGGTTCGGTTGGTAACTTAATAAAAAGTTCTGTAGTATATCATCTGAATATTAAGAATTTTTGAAGTAGTGATGTACGGTTCGAAACTATAGATGACTTACTGCTTCGTAGTTTAGTTCGGTTGGTTTGATTCCTTTTATGAACCATAATTAGTTACAGTTCGTATCCAAGATTTTTAACAGCATAGCGAGTATTACGATTGGGTTTTCCCAAATTGAACTAGTTACGGTTGGTAACTAGCTTATTTCTTAGTATGTTCTTGGAAAATTTTAAAAATTTGATGTTTTTACATACTTTAGATAATTTTGATCAACAAAAAGCTAATGGGAACTAATTTTGATCACTCACCTCTAATTTGCCATGAATCACTCATTTTGGTTGAGTGAATCAAAATCTAGGAATTTATTAAAAATATCGCATAATTTTTATTTTTTATAACTCTAAAATCTAATTTAGAGTTATCAAACATAATCTTGATTGCTCAAACACTAATCTTGAAGTTATCAAACACTAATCTTGATTATTAATAATAAGGGTTAATTAGTCGTTTAAGTTTTTTTTTTAATAAGGGGCGGCAATTTCTTACAGCCAGCAGCTTTTTGTGTGATTAGGTTGCGCCCTCTACCCATTCCCACCCGCCCCTTTACCAAGATTGAAAGCTAAAAACCTGAGAGGCAATTTTTTTATATTCATTT
>JAJJWW010000887.1:0-16999 GCA_023531295.1 Papaver armeniacum
AGACTCCATTTACACCGAGAAGTACAATTAGGAGGAATACCACCCAAGTGCAATCTTCCAGCCGCTAACTAGCATTTTCGACGGAAAACATGTAGTTCAACACGTCAAAGCTTATGTGAGATGTATGCTACAATGGGAGAACCATGATGCTATATTGTGGCAAATACTTTGCATCAAGTTTAATGGGAGAAGCATTGAAATGGTTTGAAGGTTTAATAAAGAATACCATAACATCTTTCAAACCATTTTGGATATATTTTAGGGGGCGTATATAAGTAACAATTCCTCGTGACACTGGCATTCAAGATGTGTTTGGGTTAAAACAAAGGGTTGGCGAAAGTTTGAAACATCTAACCGTAAAGGTGGAAGAAAATGTGTAGTGAAATGGCTGGCAGTCGTGTGGATGAGAGATATCTCATTATATCATTCATTAATGCTATGTTCATGACCAACTTGTCATACATTCAAATTTTCGAATCAAGAACACAATCACGATGGTACTCGAGTTATGAGAATTGTGGGAGGAATTAATACATTGCTCTTGAGGAAAAGAAAAATGAGATGGAATCATACCGATTCGAACACAAGTTCAAAATAGCGAATGCAAGCTATTACCTAAATTGATAAATACGTGGCAAGTAGCACCTCGCAAGGGCAACAAGAGAGGATAACGAGTGATGGTCGATACCAAAGTTAGTAGCTATGGGGAGTCGTGATCAAGAAGAATTTTAGAGAGAAAGAAACTTCTATGCCGAGGTGGAAATAACAAAAATTCAAAGACTTGATCATCCACAAAGAAACTTATGGAGGTAAGAGACAAAACTATCACAGTAAGGCAAGCGAAATCACGGGATAATATGGGAAGAAATTAAGATGCCTACATTCAATGCTAGTGTGGAGAAAATATAGGAAGCTATAATCTTAATGGAAAACATACCCGCACCATGGAACATAGGAAGTGAACCACCTCCGAGCGATAGAAGTCATGAATTTTGTTCTTATCACCATTTTCATGGACACTAACAAATGATTGCGTAAACATAAAAGAATTATCCTCGAGAATGATAGACCAAGGGAAACTAGATCATTTTCTAAAAAATCAATCTCGAGCCTCAACCATTACCACCACCGCCGGATATTCGCGGAGTAACCGCAACAAAAAGGAGGGGAAACATTTGTCATAGAAGTTGGAGCAAAGGCAAAGAATATGTATTGTAACTTCTATCGTACATTATCTGCATGGGGACAATTGAAGATTTCCATGATAACATTCTCGAGAGTTTTTTTCAAGAGATGCGATAAGAGAAATAATGAATATTCAAGACATCGCCATACTGAAGGAATGGCAAAAGCGGACTATCTCTTTTCCGCGGAAGAAGTACTGAGGGTGAGAATCAAGACGACAACCCATTAGTGGTAATATTGGAGATTAACCCAACACCTAGCGAGGATGAAGATGATGAAGCCGAGAATTCATGGGCAATCAAATGTAATTTTAATTGACATACGGAAGTTTGTGGAATATCCTTTTTATCATACTTACAAAACCATGGGAGGGAAGGATGAAGATCGATACCTTCAACTTATAAAATCTATGGTTTTAACGGATCAAAAATAAGCCTAAAGGAGAAGTTCATATGAGAATTCCACTTGAAAGGACTTGTCCTCCAAATTTTATTCTCGTAGTTGATGTAGAATTCCCTACAACGCATTGATTGGGCGACCTTGGTTACATGAGATTTTAGGTGTGGCATCGACTTTCCATCAATGTATCAAGTTCCCTTATCCCTTTGGTGTTGGCATAATAAAAGAGATTGGGTTGAAGGAAAGAAGTGTTATGAGATTGATATAGAATCTTGCGAAGAAAGAGTCACAAGAAGAAGAATGGAAACACAAAGCATCAAAAGAAAAAAAAGGTGAAAGATTGATGGTAGATGTAGTAGAACGAGAGAGAGGAGGAAATGCTCAGAAGCCAATATATGATGAAAATAAGAAGTGGCGAAGGCTTCGCAACATACAAGAAAACTACAAAGAAATTCAAAAATGCAGAGGCATAAAGTAGCAAAAATAAGAGACTTAAAGAGTGAATGTACTTGTTGACTGCCGAAGAAGAAATTGGGAAGTGAAAGGAAAATGTATGATGGGTTTCATCTTAAAAAATAAAAAAAAAAAAATCATGATTATGAAAATCTTTCTTATGAACAACAGAAATGAGGTTGCGAAAGGAAGTTGATATGCAGAAGAAGAAAATATATTTTATGAAATATAAAGATGCGATTACGAAACTACAAAAGAATTTATATGAAAAAGAATCAACAAATTAATCGTGATTTATAAGGCGAACCAACTATGGCGTACACCCTAGTTCGCGAAATCAAAATTTCGCAAGAGGCAAATGTAAGACCTAAAGTGCGTCATAGAAGGGGTACCTATTGCATGGATCGGGGAAAAGGTTACACCCGCCCTGAACCCGAGTCATGGAGAGTGGGGTCAATAAAGCCCATCCGGGGAGGTACCTTGGACTTTCAATCTAAGCTTATGACTTAGATTGGACGACTGAGGGTCTCTTCTAAGGAGTCAGCATTTGACCAAGGCGCTGAGGTACACGGTTGAGCCAAGAGTGCCTAGGGCATTTGAAGTGTCTCGGCCATTCTTGACAAGTCTTGGCATTTGCTGCACTCAAACTCGAAAAAAGAAAACTCCACTTAGGGTGCGATCCGTGTAACCATAAGCCCTATAGGCAAAAAGGATAAGAGGTCTGCGAAAACAGCTGGTTATTTTAAGACCGGATGGGGGAGCTAGCCTTGTATATGGCAGAAGTACGCCTCCTTGAAGGGGCAACCAGAGAGATGATATGGGCGGCACCCTCCATTAGGGAGATGATAAGTGTCTTAAGACGCAAATGTCATGAGTCTTTATTTTCTAAGAAAATTTAGGCTTGTCATATTTGTGCGACAATCTCAAGAGGCAATAATACAAAAGACAAAGATAAGACGAGATCAATGGGGTCGCACACGAAAATGCAAGGACGTCCCGCGATTTCGTCGCAAGACGGCAATGTGATGGGGCTTTATATTCGCAAGAATTTTTAGGCCTGTCATATTGTCGCGACAAAAATATCCTGCAGAGGCAACAATACTAAAGAAATGATAAGGCAAGATCAATGGGTCAATACATGAAAATGTAACGACGTCCTGCGATTTTGTCGCAATGACAAGGGGTGGCACAATAAGACCTTTAACTAGGAAGGCAAAATAAGACCACATAAGAGAAAAAAAAAAAAAAAAAAAAGGAAATCTTGGAAGAAGCCAAGATTTCCTTACTTGCGAAAATTCGGCAGCAACAACTGCGAGATTGAGGCATGAACACATATCACTATTCGAAAGTAACTTGCTTAATCTCTCATTTGAATGCAAATAAAATAGGCAAGTATGGGAATGTATAGAATAAAAACATGTTATTTGTCTTCATATGATAGATTTACGCGCTCATAAAATGAAAGATTGATAATATATTGATTAATCAGATTGCAAAAAAGAATTGTTCTTTTAACATGTGCGAAAGGAACAATAAAGGTAGAGCTAGTATCCAAGATCAAGAAACTTGCAATAAAAGATTACAAAATAGAAGATTAAAAGAATGGATATACAGATATTACAAAAAGAGAAGGAAGAAGACAGAACTATTTCTTGATTGATTCTTCTTCTTCACTTTCTTCATCTTCATCAGATTCTTCTATTTCTTCATCTTTATTATATTCCTCTCCTTCACTAGCATCGCTGTCAGAGATATCCAAAGAAGGCACATTCTCAGGGATTTCGTCAAGGAGGCAAGGGTATGAAGAATGAGGAATGCTGTTGTCGTCGCATACCGTCTTAATAGTCTGATTGCGAAAAAGAACATCATCATTCTTGAAATTCGCTACAAAGAATATGTAGTTGCTTCTTCAATTTGGAATATTTGTCATTTCGAAGAGAAAAGTCCTTTGCGAGCTGTTCTTTCTCAGATTCAAGTTCTTCAATTCTTTTGCGAAATCTCTCCTCAACCTCTGCAAACATATGACAATGAATCAGCAATTTAATGACAGTTTCATAAAAAAACAAACAATTAAATAAAGAAGAATTATCAACAACCTTCTTTGTCAGAAATCATATCCCTAATCAAGGCCGTATGCTCAGCTTGAAGACTAACGTTAACACCTAAATTATTCCTGGCATCATCTAGAACCTTCGCAGCCCAAGCAAACTCATCGTCATTGTTTATAAGAAGAAGGGAGTGAACTTGATTTTCTCTTTCGCTAAGAATACCATTTTTTTGCGGATGGATTCATCCTGTTCAATTTGAACCTCAAGAAGAGTTTTTGGAATTTCGCTAATGCTTGAGCACCTTGACTAGCAATGCGATCTTTGTCATCTATGAGATCAACGATTTTCTTCTTTTAAAGTATTAACTTTCTCTTTAGAACTAAGATATAGACGTTTAAATTGGTTGGCTAAGCCTAAACTAGATCTATGATCAATTTCTAAGAGAAGAAATTTAGTTTGAAGTTCATTTAGAGGAAGAGATCTAATCTTGTTATTTGAAAAACTATTTAAAGAGTCGTTGAGATGATTAAGGAGGGCATTGTTATCCATATGATCGGGGAATGAGTGAAGAAGAATGGCTTCATCAGAAAGGTTATAAACGTCTGCGAAAATGGTAAATCAAATGAGGGAAGATAATGAGAGAATAAACCAAAAGAAAAAAGAAAAGTCTCATACCATAAAGCTGTTGGTTGGCACTTTGAAGACTAGAAATATTATTCTTCTGAGTGGAAGAATCAACTTCTAATTGCTTGTTTTTCTCTGAAGAATAGCAAACTTCAATTTGAACTCTTCATTTCTCTTGCGAAGAAGAATGGCTTCGGCTTCCAATTCTTCATTTTTATTGCGAAATTGAAGATTCTTCTTTTCGAGAATACCGCGCCTTTTCTCAATATCTGAGGCAACAACAAAGGAAGCTCTCCCGGACTATAAAGGAAAGCCAATAAATTATCAAGATATGACTTAAAATTGAAATTATGAAGAAATAAGGGAACAAAGACATACCAAAACACCAAGCGCATTTAGAAAATTTGGGAGTTACCGATCCGGAAACCCCATGAAGAGAATCATCACCCTCTAGTAAAGGAGCATCACAGATACTCGCGAGAGCTTCGCACGTACTAGAAAGACGATCATCTCCAATTCCTTGCATGGAGTCAGAGAAGATGCTAGACAGTTGCGCCATATAAGATTCAGTTGGAGGATTCTCCTTTGCGAGAGAAATATCAACATCATCATTGTCTTCATCAGAGCTTTCGCTAGATTGAGGATTTGAAGGATAAGAGGAATGAATCTTTCGTTTCTTAGAAGGAGGGGCAGTAGACTTCTCCCTGCGAAGAGAACCTTTACCTTTACCTTTGGTCTTCGCAACCTTAGGATTTTCTTCTTCTCCAACAACTTCAAAGACCAACCTTCGCATTACACGAATGAAGATAAGCAGAGGCAACAATATTGTTAAAAGTAATAAAGAAAAGTATTTCTTACTTCATCCGTGATCGAGCAGTCTTCTTAGGGTACTCGCCTTAGCATTTCTTTATAACTCTTCCTCAACTTGATAATCGAAAATTTCGCAAGATTAGTAGGTATAAAAAGGAGTGAAGATTACAAATTGAGCGAAATTTAGGAAGCATACCTCTTTTAATTTCTCGGGCCAATTAAAACCCCACCGATAATGGCGAGATTCGCAGGAGAACATTTGAACTCCGAGATATAAGGTCCATTCAAAAGTAGTGGAAAGACGCACCATTTGTCGTCTTTGGAATGACGAGGAACATTGTTCTTGCCGAATGCCAATCGATATCCTGCATAAGTATTTTGTCGCTGAGAATATTTTATCTTCTCTTCAAACGTGCACCCAATGAAGTTTTATCGTTCTTCATGTTTATTATTTCATAGTTTTCGAAGAAACTCTCTCACCGAATACTTTTCCGCGAATATATCTAAGTCCTCAAATTTAGGATCTCGACTTCATTGGGGTAAAGAGATCCCTACCGGCATCACGGTTGGCGAACTCAAGCATTAAAGCGGATACAATCCCGCTAATTGGTAGATGGCTCACGAGAATTTCGCATGAGCAAGAATTTCGTAAAACAAGGGAAGATCAGGGTCGTAGAGAGGAATGGGAAGACCAGCGAGAATCTGACTGTTTATGGGTGAAAACTATTCCTGCCGGATTTGGTAATTTGGGGTGTGTGAATGAGGAATGAATCTAAACCCTAAACAAATGCCTTGCGTGGTGAGTGCTTGTAGATTCGAAAGTCAATCTGTGCGGCAAGTCCGACTAAACCAAGAAATGGCCGTTCCAGGACTTGTTTTGGTCACAAAGTGAAGGAGATGGGGTTGATCTTAGGGAGGGAAGCGAAGAAGGTGTTGAGATTGTGAAGGTGTTGGCTATGAATGACTTGTAATGAAAGATGAAAGGGCTTACGATTGATGCAAGCGGGCTGCGGGTGTTGGAATACGTTTTGTATTAACACTTGGTTTCGTCTCTGCCTAGACTTGTCTTGTTTTCCTTGTTTTTTGAAATATAGGCGGAGAACCTATTTATACAAGTCATTGAGCCTTATTCACATCTCTCGTTGGAAGTGGAGGAAGTGGAGTGATAGAGTAGTGGAGTTGTGCGTCGGTGCCACCGACCACCGTCTTGCCCACTTCTCCTGTTCATCTCTTACCGTCCATGACTTCCTAACACGTTCTTGTGATGGCGCGTTGCGCGTTGCACGCGTAAACCGCCCGAGACCAATACCCCAGTATGTATCCCCCCAGTTTGTGACATGATTGATGTTGGGAACGTGTGGATCGTGGATCCACGAAAGGTAGCATGTAATGCATTTGAATAATTGCGTTATTCGAAGTTGATACTTGTGAAGTATCGTGTGTATTTTATGTAGGTATGCATCATGGTGTGGTGAAGTGATGGGTAATGACGCCTCACCGACTAACTAACTCCCGACTGTGGTTGTATAACCAAGTTGGTGAAGTTGGACGGATGAGATGATCTTTGAGACACTCATCTGCGACCGTTAATGAAATTAGGTTTTGAAGAGGTGCGTAGGCATCACTCTTGCCTTGGTCGGCTCAAGCATGATATACAACTTTGGCAAAGCCGACCATACATGCGTGTAGACGGCATGATGGTGTAGGCGCCTATACCCCATTACCTCACGAAAGTATGATCCGGGTCACTCAATTCATCCGGTGAAGTTGAGTGGTCGAGATCGATTTGTGACAGAAAACCAGTGCCGCAAGATCCGCACGTCACGCCCACTTCAAGCACACGTTCCATGACGACCAATCTTGGTCGGTCTTGGCCGATTGGCCTGGTGTGAAGGTGGTAGGCTGGTGTTCACGCCTATACCTGAATATCCCCCTAAAACGTGATCGAGCCATTCAAATCGTCCCCAAGTTGAGCGGTCGAGATCGGTTGTGGTTTGGGAGGTGTGACCACGCTAGTTTGAAATGCGTTTTGGATTAACCAGGCATGATATGCCTTGGCCGATCGGGTGAGGGAATAGATGGGTCCACGGTGGTCATCTTTGGTATGACCGGATCCGCTAATCTAATCTTGGACCCTCCATTCGTGCTTAGGAGAATATGGACGCTCGTGATGCTCAAAACCCTAATTACGGGATTTCAAAGCCGCAAGGCCACCCCTTGTTTGGGCGCCGAATTTGTTACTGACCAAGCATGGTTGGTCTTGACCGGTTGGTCAAGTGTGTAAGCGGGCCCTCGGTGATTGTGTTGACATGCTCGGGCCCTTTGAGTTTACATCTACACCTCCATCTATACTGCGAAGATGGATGGTTGAGACATTTTTTGCGACACATGTAATATGCCGCAAACCCTAATTTAGGTTTTCCGTCCATACCGCTTGGTATGAACGTCTTTTGGCAAGCTAGGCCAATGGCCGACCATGCGCGGGTCGGCAGTGGGTATTCCATACCGCTTGGGGGTGATGGAATTGATCCGGGTCATCAATCATGCTTGTGGAGTTGGATGATCGCGATAAATATCCGACCGATACGGTCGGCCGGGATGCTCAATCGGCTAGTATAACACACCGAGAGGGGCTCAATCGGGCTAGTATAATACACCGAGAGTCACCACAACGGTATTTCGTACATGGTTTCATTATAATGCTTGGAGGTTCGTGTTGCTCGTAAGAGTAACACTTTAGTCGTCATGCCGCAGGTGATAATGAGTACAAGAAATACAAAGGCTGATTGCGCATTAATTAATAATGCTAGAAATTCACGGGGTATATGGGATTGTTGCTACATGCTCCAACCTGGATGAATTTCGTGTATTCATAGAATGGGATTGTTGCCACATGCTCCATTCTTGGTGAATTAAGTGAGGGAGTATCCAACACTTATTAATGGCTTTATCTTTTACAAGATGTCGAGCATTATTTTCTCGGTTTTTACAATTTTAACCTTAAATGAAAATCCACCATCAACATTAAGTCCCCCGCCTAGCACATAATGGTTACACTATTGTGGGGTAGGCATGAGATGGTGACATATACAAACGTAAGAAGACAAGATAAAGGAAGTCTACCGGAGGGATTCGTGGGCAATCCTCCATCTGCGCGATCTTAAGCCTTGATTAGCTTCCTTCCTTAGGGTATTTGAATCAAAAGAGAATCCTTGTTCCATTGGGATTCTTCTAATTTTTTGTCTATAAAAGAGACCAACCCCATTTTCTTTTCTTCACGATTTTCTTTTTGTTTGAGCAGCCTCCGCCCGTGACTATTCGCGACGCACGCATAGGATTTCATGCCGCCGTCCGTCCCCCTAAGGTAAGTTTCACTTTTTTTTTTTTTTTTTTTTTTTTTTTTTTTTAAGGAAAAACCCTAATTTCTTAGGTAAAAATCTTTTTGTAGATAGGATGGTTTAGTTCCGCAAGTCCGTGAATACGTCGTTTTTTGCTTCTTCTTCCAATGTTGCATACAAAACTAGCTTCTTAGATTGTAGCTTGGGAAGAGACTTTGGCTTGGATTTTGTAAACATAATTCCCACGATCATGAGAAAACTGTGTTGTAATACGTGCCGTGAATGTAGTCACACCTTGTGCGTGGGTCCCACCCACATATGCTTGACCCGATTTGAAACCAATACCCGGACTTTGAAACTTGTACTTAGGACTTGAAACTTGTCCCGGACTTGAAACCAATACTGATCGAAACTTGCTCCTGACTTGAAACCAATACAGACTGAAACTCATGACTCTAGGACTTGAAACCAATACCAGGACCGAAACTTGAGTAATATTGGTGTTTGGACTTAACCTCGGCTTTGTGCATTTCAACGTGTCTTGTCGTGCGTGACTACATACTTCATGCGCTTTTCATACAATTTCTAACTCCTGTCTTTTATTTCGTTGTGGGGTGAAGAAAAGAATTCCTGTTGAGATGTCTTCTGGAGATAATGCTGGTGCCACGCCAGGAAGTGTTGACGGCTTCAAGGATATGCCGAACATTGATGATGAGTTGTTTACCTCGCCTTTTCCAAATATTAGAAAACATCCTTATCATAAGATAGTCTCGCTTTCCGATTCGTAAAATATGGATCTTTGATCCATTTTCTTCTTCAAAGACTTGTGATGAGATTTTTCTCCAGGAGAAACGAATATCCGCCTTCCCTATTGACTTCAAGATTTGTGGGTTCTTATGAAGGATGGATGAGACACATGTTGAGTAATAAGGGCATTAAAGACAATTTTCTTTCAGCGCAAATACTCAATGCGGTCATGGCATCTCTTTGCTCTTGAAATTAAGAAAGACGCTGGGTTTGATTACCTTCATTTCTCGGTGGCGCATTTCTACTCATACAGCCATATCTAGATGGGGAGAGATGACTATTACTCGGGAGAGTGTAGCTGCATTAATGAACCCGCCGTTCTTTGAAGTCTTTCTTACGATCTCTCCGATACGGAGAAACGTAACTATGATGCTATACTTCAAAAGGTGGCGGGATTCGACATCCTGGACAAGGAGGAGAAAAAGATACGAAATGGTTTTACACTGGGTGGGTGCTCTGAGTGGTCTTCTCAGACCCAAAACCGGATCAAGAGTTGGAAAATGATCTCAGGCGTGATTGCGTTCTCTGTCTTTATGGCTATCCCGAGATATATTCGATGACGGTTGCCGGGAAAGAAGACCATTAGAGGTGACCTCGTTAAGATCGCTATAAAGTGGCTAAAGGTAAAGTTCTTCCCCCGGGCGCTTTGTTCCTTGGATCGATATACTCTCATCCGGACGCCTTAGCAATGGACATGCATGTTTCTAACGGGTACAAGAAGGTGGAATCGCACG
This sequence comes from Papaver armeniacum, assembly GCA_023531295.1. NCBI lineage: Eukaryota > Viridiplantae > Streptophyta > Magnoliopsida > Ranunculales > Papaveraceae > Papaver > Papaver armeniacum. The sequence continues at coordinate 10,399 of JAJJWW010000887.1, forward strand.
TTCACTTCGCTTTTCTTGAGCATTCTTATGGGAACACTTCAAAAAGCTATGCTCTGTTCCCGCAAATTTGCTCAACAACTTGTATGGTGGCTCGAGAATACTCCACTGGAATAAGAGGCGTCCAGAAACGGTGCGAGACTTGTGGACATATTTGATAATGTGTCTTCGTAGATTTCCGTCCACGGGGCCGATCCACCCTTCCATTGTTCGGCCCAAGACTTTTGCTACCGCTTTCCTGATGGTCCACGATGCTGTGTTGCGCACCGATGTTAAGACTATGAGATTGGGGGAAATTATTTCTTGCCTGACTGCATCCAGGATATGTCCCGTCTTTATTCAACGAAGAATTTCTTGTGACTCCGTATAATATTGATGTGGCGGCTCGTCAAATGGGGTTTGATCGGGGTGTCCCATTTATCCGTCTGGGGGTTCCAAAAGAATTCCTCCCAAATATTCTTAATGCCGACGTGTTTTTAGAACGGGTGAGCCTTCCCCTTCTAGCCTATTAGGAGAAACCAGTGGTAACCGGGAGAAGTACAAGGAATTTTGGAGGAGGCAAACTGTTGATTTTCCGGGAATTCTCGGAGAGTGTTGTGACAGTTCCCGTGGTGAACCATCTTCCGAGGTTTTGAAAAAACATTTCCGGTTGAAGCCACTTCGGCCCAAACGGACCCGAGAGCCGAGGATTGCAGTCCCAAGGTGAGAGAGATCCAAAAGGGGCAGGCATGTGGTTCGGTGATCCTCAATTCCTCCAATATGCAGGTATTTAAATCTCTTCCGTTGGTTCCTTTATTTCTCAGTGAATCTTTCTAAGAGTGATTCTTTCTTGAAATCGGGGATTACGAAAGAGAATGTCTTCACAAGGTTGGCGCGCATTCGAACGAGAAGGTGGTAATGTTGGCCTTCATCGCCGAGAAGTCAGGCGGTCTTGATCTTCATCTTTGAGAAGTCGGCGGTGACCCCACCTTCATCTCGAGAAGTCGGAGGCACCCGACCTTCATGCTTGAGAAGTCTGGAGGTACCCGACCTTCATCTTGAGGAGTCCGGAGAAACCGGCTCCTTTTTCCGACCATGACGAGAGATGATGCAAGCTCGGTTGGACAAGCCGCCTCCCCGAGTGATCTTGTTGACGACGTCGTGATGGAAATTAGCACCCAGTGAAGTAGATGTCGGAAGGAATATAAGAGAGGCAACATCTCGCTATAGTTGAAGTTGCTCCCCTCAAGAACGTTCGAGCCGAGGTTTCGGGCAATAAAGCTGTCGTGGTGACTCCTTCGAAAGGTCTCCCAGTGAATCGACAAGGTTCCCGTGGATCTGGTGAAGTATTGGTAAAGACACTGAGCTTTGTTTGATCCTCCATTCATTGTTCCTTATCCGGGTCATGTGTTGGTTGGAGGATTCAGTGTGCCAGTTCGGTTCAAGGAGTTGTACGCGGCAATATGGGAGAAACACTGTCACATTGCTACCACTACGAAGCTCAAAAGTCGTCTTGCATTGGTCAACCGCGTTCAGAGGCTTTATTTTCTATCCATGGGATGAGCGTCGCGACCGGGTCGAACAGCTTTACGAGGAGATGATTGAAGACTGGAAGTGCCATCGAGATGTGTTTGTGCAAGATCTGACTTCAATGCTCCTTGGTTCCTCAAAAGGTTCTCCGAGATTCAGGGAGCTCCGTAAATTACAAGGTTAAGCCCTTCGCAGAATGTGTTACTCGCCCGGGGAAGAAGAGGTTGAAAAGTTGTCCGAGGAGTTGAAGTCAAGCAAGCCGTACTTCAAAGGAGCAAGTCAGACTTCAAAGGATGAAAGTCGCTCTTGCCCGAGAAGGACGAGTTGCTTCGAAGGACTTTCCTTGAAGGATTCGTGCCATATACTTGTCTCTTCTTTTTCTTTTTTGAGTGATAGTGAGGATAACTTGACTTCCCGGGTTTTGAATTAATAGGTAATTGAATTGGTTTATTCGAGATAATTTTGTGAATAACTTTCCGGAAAGAGGTTATTTTAAATAGAATTTGCATCTTGGTTATGAATGATTGCACATGTCATATGAAATTGCAAATGTCGTGTAAAAGGGAGGTATGAAGGCAAACATGCGTTTGATCACTGAGTCTCTTTCTCCATGTGCGGGATGCTAAGTCCCCAGTGAATTCCAAAACTATCTTTCTTGTAAAATTGTTGAATAGAACTTACTTGTTTTGAAGTCTCACTTGTATCGAACCGAAGTAGCCTCTCCAAGGAAGTCGTCAGGTGTTAATTTTTTAGAGAATGAGAGCTATCCTCCGAACCAAGTTTCTCCCGAACAATGCGCTTCAAAGCGTTGCACTCCCGGGTAGGGTGGTGAAGGAACCGGTGGAAATGACATGACCTCCTCAGGTCCATTATTTCTTGATCGGTTGGTGGACGCCATACGGGAGGTAGTTCCACCTCTCTATTTCGTACCCACATCTCCAAAGAACTCCAAAATCTTTTCCATCTCGGGAACGGAAAGTGTAGGTACCTTGAGTCTAGCTTTTCTGTGTTAGTGGGCGTAGTGATGTCTCTTCGTGGCTTTGATGTGGAGCACGTTCCGGAGATGAAGTTGGAAGATCTGTGAGTGTCATCATATCTGCGGGTCGTTTGCCTGGGTAAAGGGAGGTGGAAGGTGTCGTAATATCACTGCTGAGTGATCGAATTGAACGCTCCCATCCTCTGTATCCACGTATTTCCTGATCGATCTCTCCTTCCTCAAGCATTTCTTCGCTTGGTTGGAAGGTCATCGGATTGGACAGATCTTCCGCTTCAATAAGAGCTTTGAGATATAAATCTTCTAGTAGGGCTTCGAGGCCGCAGGCTCGCTCCTTTATCCGGCGACGTTGTAGTGCTCCGGATAAGTCTTTTCCTATGTGGAGTTGCCTCGAGTCTTCATTGCTGGCTGGACCATATTGTTCATCTTTCCCGAGTCTCCCGGTTACGCGCTCTTTTGCCTATCCACCCAGAAAGGTGTGACTCGACTAAGGATTGCATTTCTGACCGCTTGAGCAGATGCCGCCGACTCTTCTTGTAATTGTGCTGCTATATCATTCAAAAGGCGAAATGTCTCGCCTCTCGCTTTACGGTGATACCCATGATTTGCCAAGACATCCTCCAAAGATTCTAGCTACACTTCCCATGATATCCGAACCACCCGTGGTTTCGGTGAGGATACATCGCGAGATGAAAACCGAAAAATTGAGAATTCAATTTTATGCAACCGAGAGATCAACCTCGTTGTGGTCGCCAATTGTTTATGGGTGAAAACTATTCTGCCGGATTTGGTAATTTGGGGTGTGTGAATGAGAATGAATCTAAACTCCTAAACAAATGCACTCGCGCGGTGAGTGCTTGTAGATTCTAAGTCAATATGTGCAAGTCCGGCCTAAACCAAGAAATGGCCGTTCCAGATTTATTTCGGTCACAAAATGAAGGAGATGGGGTTGATCTTAGGGAGGGAAGCGAAGAAGGTGTTGAGATTGTGAAGGTGTTGGCTATGAATGACTTATGTGAGAAAGATGAGCAGGCTTACGATTGAAGCAAGAAGGCTCTGGGTGTTGGAATACGTTTTGTATTAACACTTGGTTTCTGTCTCGTCTGGACTTGTCTTGTTTTTTTCCTTGTTTTTGAAATAGGGCGAAGAACCTATTTATACAAGTCATTGAGCCTTATTCACGTCTCTCGTGGGAAGTGGAGGAAGTGGAGTGATGGAGTAGTGGAGTTGTGCGTCGGTGCCACACGACCAGTCTTGCCCACTTCTCTTGTTCATCTCTTAGTCCATGACTTCCTAACACGTTCTTGTGATGGCGCGTTGCACAGCCGCGGCGTAAACCGCCAGACCAATACCCCGATATGTATCCCCCAGTTTGTGACATGATTGATGTACGGAACATGTGGATCGTGGATCCACGATAGGTAGCATGTAATGCTAATTTGAATAACGGCGTTATTCAGGGAAGTTGATACTGCGAAGTATCGTGTGTATTTTATGTGATCAGTGCGCATCATGGTGTGGTGAAGTGATGGGTAATGACGCCTCACCGACCAACTAACTCGACCGGGGTTGTATAACCAAGTCGGGTGAAGTTGGACGGATGAGATGATCTTTGAGACACTCATCTGCGACCGTTAATGAAATTAGGGTTTTGAAGAGGTGCGTAGGCATCACTCTTGACTTGGTCGAAACCAAGCATGGGATACAACTTTGGCAGGTACGACCATACATGCGTGTAGACGGCATGATGGTGTGGCGCCTATACCCCATTACCTCACGAAAGTATGATCACGGGTCACTCAATTCATCAGGGTGAAGTTGAGTGGTCGAGATCGATTTAATGACAGAAACCCGGCCGCAAGAGCCGCACGTCACGCCCACTTCAAGCACACGTTGCCCAAGACGACCAATCTTGGTCGGTCTTGGCCGATTGGCCCTGGTGTGAAGGTGGTAGGTTGGTGTTCACGCCTATACCGAATATCCCATAAAAACTTGATCTCGAGCCATTCAAATCGTCCAGGCCCAGTTGAGCTGGATCGAGATCGGTTTGTGGTTTGGGAGGTGTGACCACACTAGTTTGGGCGTGCGTTTTGGATTAACCGGGCATGATATGCCTTGGCCGATCGGGTGAGGGATTAGATGGGTCCACGGTGGTCATGCCGGTATGACCGGACACGCTTAATCTAATCTTGGACCCTCCATTCGTCTTTTAGGAGAAGATGGACGCCGTGATGCTCAAAACCCCATTCTCGATTTCAAAGCCGTGCGTCACCCCTTTTTGGGCGCACGAATTTGTTACGACCAAGCATGGTTGGTCTTGACCGGTTTGTCAAGTGTGTAGGCGGGCCCCGGTGATTGTGTTGACATGCTCCGGGCCCTTTGAGTTTACATCTACACCCTCCATCTATACTGCGAAGATGGATGGTTGAGACCATTTTGCGACACATGTAATATGCCGAAAACCCTAATTTAGGGTTTTCCGTCCATATGCTTTGGTATGAACGTCTTTTGGCAAGCTAGGCCAATGGCCGACCATGCGGGTTTGGCAGTGGGTATTCCATACTGCTTGGGGGTGATGGAATTGATCTGGTTCATCCAATCATGCTTGTGGAGTTGGATGACAAACGATCATATCCCGGGACCGATACGGTCGGTGGGATGCTCAATCGAGCTAGTATAACACACCGAGAGGGGCTCAATCGGGCTAGTATAACACACCGAGAGTCACCATGACGGGGTATTTCGTACATGGTTTCATTATAATGCTTGGAGGTTCTTGTTGCTCTCCGTAAGAGTAACACTACCATGCCGCAATGAGATAATGAGTACGGGAAATACAAGGGTGATTGCGCATTAATTAATAATGCTAGAAATTCACAGTGGTATATGGGATTGTTCTTATATGCTCCAACCTTCGGATGAATTTCGTGTATTCATAGAATGGGATTGTTGCCACATTCTCAATTCTTGGTGAATTAAGTGAGGGAGTATCCAACACTTATTAATGGCTTTATCTTTACAAGAAGCATTATTTTCTCGGGTTTTTACAATTTTAACCTTAAATGAAAATCCACCATCAACACCGAGGATTTTCTCGATCATCACAATGATGATTTCGAGAGAGAATGGATTTAGATTCCTGATTGGGAATAGTGGATAATATGCGCAAATCTTTACAACTTCTCCCAAAAGATTTTTATCTGGAGAGCATGAGGTATGGGAATGAAGAGAAGATCAAGATCAAAAGAAATAAAAAGAAGAAGAACAAGAGTTATGGAGAGATGAAGAAGAAAAATTGAAGAAAAAACAAGAAGGAGAGTAAAAAAGAAGAAAAGAGGAGTAAGAAAGATATATATATAGAGAGAAGGATTGTCGAAAAGGCAAACACATTTAATGCGAAGAGTAGACATGAACGGTTGAGAAATGACGGTAAAAAAAGAGGTGTCAAGAAATGGATGAAAGAAGAGATACGTTAAATTTTGTGTAAAAGTACAGAATCATGTCAAAACAGAAAAGTATGAAAAAATGAACAGCTGCGGCATTTTGAAAGTATTGGTTCGCATGACATTCTCTCCTTCGCAGAGAAGACATGAGAAGAGGCAAGATGTAGGATCGGAATATCGCAACACCAACACCCTTGCGAAATCCATAAACGACACATTGCGAAGATATCGTGAGATGGGTAATAAAAGTGACGAACGGATGACGCATGTACTGAACACGAGAAAGATGTGAAGACTTAGCGAGATTTAGGAGTGTTGCGAGATTTCACATTTGTACATTTGCGAGAATTCGCAAGTCAGATCCGAAAGTAAAGGACAGCTTAGCTGCCATCCACTATGTAATACCATATATAAAGAGCCGAATAGGCTTATGAAATGGAGGAGATCTTTTTCGAGTGATGTGCAAGTCGTTAAGAGAGAAAGTTTAGAGTGGTTGTTAATTCTTTAGCTTATTTCCTTTTCATCTTGTAACATTCGTGAGTTTAATCAATAAAAACTATAATTGTTCATCCTAAAATGACTTAATTGTGTGAATTCTTGTGAGGGGTGTAGTGTGGGATTTCCTGCTACTACAGGGATAATAAATTTTTTAAAATAG